>JANBPU010000081.1:0-67963 GCA_027575805.1 Mycoemilia scoparia | reverse complement strand
CCTGCAGGATTCGAACCTGCGCTCACAAAGTGAAACGGCTTAGCAGGCCGCCGCCTTAACCACTCGGCCAAAGTGACATATTTGATTGGCTAATAAAAAAACAACAAATATTTGTTGTTTAAATCCTTGATTTAATTCATCATATGATTTTTTGGAGTTTACTTTAATCTCTTTAATAACCATATACAATACCAACACGAACTATTCAAGTTTAATTTTTAACCCAAAATTGGAGTTAATTTTTTAAAATTTAACAAAAGCTATATATACCTTGTGGCATGGTCAATATTGTTGGGTGTGACTCTTGTGAGCTGTTTGTGGATATTATTGCTACCTATGTATCATGGCTTACATGCTGCCATGCTGGACCGATCTATAATCCTACATTGCGCTTCGTGAGTTTCTGTAACCTACCTTATTGTCCAGGAACTCTTTGGTATACTTATACTTGGTTTATCTCTTTTTAATTCCCCCATTAAATATACTTAGTTCCTGACTTTCAGACCTTTGTTCTTAATCGCAACAATAACTCAGCATGTACTGATGGTACTTTAATATTGCTGGCATATATCCTTTCCCTCCCTCCCAAAACCAACTTTTGTCTATGCCTTTTGTATTTTAACGATATAAAATCCATCTCTTTCGCTGACCACATGATAAATCCATTCTTACATTATATTAGCCAACATGTTGAGAAATACCATTGATTTGTGGTTTTGCACCAGCCCGCGCTGGAAGTTCCCACATGTCGTAGGAGTCCAGGGGAACTAAAACCAATGAAATTTGGTGACCAACGTGCCAGATCTAAGACAAGCACGCCAGTCATATGAATCTGGCACGAAACCAGGAATTGGAAAAGTACCTCCCACACACGCACATATACATTTACATGTTACTGGTTTCTATATTCCATCTCATGCTGTTGGCTTAGGGTAATTCCGGCTTATTCTTCAATTTCTTTTTGCTTTTTATAACAATATTTGTTACTACTTTTCCTCATGTAAGTCTATCGATAATTTGTGCTTTTTAGAGTTGAATTACATGTAAACCAGAGACTTATGCCTATTATTGGTGATTATAGCCATTAGTACCAATCAAGCGGCAACTTGACAACTATTATTTTTTCTTAGTTTCTATACCCTGACTTGTTATTATAGTAAATAAAACATCTTGCCTCTCGATGATAACTTATAGGCCTATCCAAGTAACACAGAGCCAAACGTATAGATCCATGGATTCCGTCCACAAAAAAAACTATCTAAAAGTCATAGTTGCCGTAGTCTTGTTGCTATTATCAACAATCCTGGTTGTTTCGATGCTCCATCCAAATGGATACAACCCAACTACTTCTGCCCAGTTTAATGCAATGTTTCAAAAGCAAAGCTACAAAGCACGACCACGAAACAAGCGTCAAGTTCTATCTCCCAATCGACTATATACCGACCAAATATACATGATATCCATGCCAAAAAAGATATTCCGGAGATCAAGAATGCAAACGATATTTGACTATATGGGACTTGACGCGACTTATTTTAGGGGCGTGGACCTAGACTATGAACTGAATGTGGCCGAGATAGAAAAGTACATTACTCCCAAAATTGCGCGAGGCCCAGTAGCATGCTGGCAATCACATTTGCGAGTATGGAAAGACATAGTCGATAAAGGACACGAAACTGCATTCATATTTGAAGACGATATTGACATTCAGGTTGATCTTCACAGTTTAGTCAAAAGGGGGTTAGAAATCATTAGTACCCAAAACTCAACATTTGTGGATCATATAGACAATACCAAACGGCACAATGACTGGGACACAATATTTGTTGGACATTGTTCGCAATCAGAAACTGAGAACCCGCCTATAACCCCTGAGCTTACGTACTTGCGGAAATCCAAGGGGCCAGCTTGCGGCCATGGATATATCATTAGTCAACGAGGGGCACAGAAATTTGTGGATATGACTTTGAAGGCTATAGAAGAGCCATGGGACATAGTGGTGGCAAAAGCAATAAGGAAAGGTATCATCCATAGCTATTCGTATTATCCAGCCGCAATAACTCAAAGAAGAGATTTTGTTAATGGGGGGAGATACAGTGTTGGATTCTTTACTGGAGCTGTGAATTCTTTACAAGAACATCTAGTCAAATATGGAAAGTTTTACACTCGTAAAGAAATAATTGCAATGGGTCTTTGAATTTCATTTTTACTTGTTTCTTTTCTCCTCTAATTTTTGGTTGCGAGTTCAATTCATTTACATGAGAATATAGCTCTTTACTTTTGAACAAATAGAATCGAACAAACTTGCTGTAAGTTAAGTACATGTTTAATATATTCGGTTAACTAACAAAGAGTGTATCAATGGTTTTAGCAAATACCTTTATTTTCTAGGATGTGTTCAACAATAACAAGTGGCTAGAATTCACAGAAGATTCAGAAAAATATGGCTCCTATAAGATTCCATGTG
The DNA here is from genome assembly GCA_027575805.1 of Mycoemilia scoparia. Taxonomy (NCBI): domain Eukaryota; kingdom Fungi; phylum Kickxellomycota; class Kickxellomycetes; order Kickxellales; family Kickxellaceae; genus Mycoemilia; species Mycoemilia scoparia. The sequence goes on along the minus strand of JANBPU010000081.1, from coordinate 65,496 downwards.
AAAAGGCTTGTAATTGAGTCAGAGTTTGAGGACTCATTTCTGTCTACCATCTATATCTGATCACTAGAGAAATGATTTCCCCAGATGACTAGTGTATAAAGTCAAAAGTTACAATAACCAGCCAACTTTTCACGCATCCAAATCAATAAACCTGCAATTTACTTTCATTGCGTTTATACACAGAGAATTGATACTTTGTGGTTCTACACCTATACCGATCGGCATTATACTGCAAAACCACGAGATAGAAGGAATGGCGTTTTGTTTTCAGTTCTATATATATGCCTTGATAATATCAACTAATAAAGCCTTCAAACTGGGTCAACTAAAGCCAAGCAACATACAGAGATGTACAGCTTTGCCAAGATATTGTTTTTGTAATTTTTACCATCATACCATGCATAATATGCCTGTATGCTGGAGTACTACACTATATCACGTGTGTGCAACTCTAATAATACTTATTCCACAGACCACTTTATATGGCAATTGGATTAACCACGACAGAGAAGTGTTGAACAGAGAGTTATCATGAATATATATAAAATGACTATCGTCAAGGTTGTTGCTAGAGCACAATGATGTAGATTATAAATCGATGACGTGATGGTATCTTAGTCAAATATATACCACACACTGTATACTTTTTTGGGTCATGGTTCTCCCATTATCAGACTGTCAGTTCGGGCTTTTAAATTTTTTCCATAATAAATGATATTGAGACCCATGTGTGTACCCAATTGGAAGACAATGATGAAAATGATGCAATTGGCAACAGCCAAGCCATATTTTAAGATTTCTGTCGCGGAGAGAGAATATATAAATGAAAAACAAATAAAACTGCGGGGGTTTAAGATATCTGTTAAACATTCATTTTGTTGTTATTAGATGTAGATGCTATGGATATTACCGCCATCATTATCAACACCGCTCTATCTAATTTACAGAAAAAGAGGCTTTGCATTTTTATGGCACCCTAAACAAACCATTTAGGAAATGAAGATAAACCCCGTCCGATCTAGAAAGAATGTATGGCGTCTTAACTGGTCTGGATCTATCACGTTACCACAATATTCAAAATAATCCCAACGAGGTCTTCTGGTTCTCTTGCTCAGAGGCCTTGAGGATCGACAAAAAGTCTTGGGGTAACTACCATCAATTACCAAAAAGAAACAGAAACAACAATGACAACAATAAACAAAAAAAGCTGCAGGTAATTTTATTTTTAACAAAATACACAACCATAGGTTTATTAATGTGTTGTGCTGTGTTGTGTTGTGTGGGTGAATGGGTTTGATAGTGACAAAGACTCATACATTAATAATAGTAGTGGCCAAGAAAAGAAAAATCTAACTACATTAGACAAAAAAAAAGGAGCGCCACAATTGCACAATATATCAGCTTATGACATTATTTATCAATTTTTGGTTCTTTGAAAGTTAGAAGAATCCTATAGTGTAATTTTAATCATAAACGTGTCTGTATGTATGTGCGTATAGCCTCAGGTAACTATTAAGGACAATGTATGGATCTGTGTTTAATAATATCGTTGTCATTGGTTGTGTTATGATGTTGCTGCTGCTGCTGCAGGTCATGATGATATACTGTATGTTTACCATTAAAGATGTGGAGGGAAGACATATATGGTTAAAATATAAATCCCAAAAAGGAGCATTGAAATTACCTTTGTTTTGGTTTCCAACATTTTAAAACATGGATTTCTTTAGCACCAGGGTGTTTGAGGTTTGGAAACAATGCGATCGGACATTCCACTAAAGTATTATTCAAGCTTGAAAATTATAAATAAAGGCAAATAATAATTGAATCCCGAGTCCATTTTCCAAATATATCTGTATATTAAATAATATTGTTGTTGTTGTTGTTGTTATAAAATATAAATTGATATATATATATATATATCGAAAAGAGATACTTTTTTATTAACAAAATATATTTATTTCGGACGAGATCAAGAAAGGCATTTGGGGAGGTTTGTGTAATAAAATCGTATTATTTAAATGGTTATGACATTTTTTGGAGTTGATAAAATTTAATTCTTCAAGGAAAAATAAATTTATAGAAAAACGATCCAAAGAAAAATGTGCTAGTAACTAGTTGGATATTATATATAGCCAAGGTCATAAGTGGCTTAGCAGCGGCTTAGATATGGCTGTTATGTTCGGAGCTCCTATAGCTCCGTGGTATGTTTGCTACCCTGGGGAATACCGGGTCGCTCACTGCCTAACAACATTGGTGATATAGAAAGGAATATGTGTTTACAAGTCTAATGGTATGCACAAAACCATATATTAATATACATGTGTGTATAAATCGAGGTATCCAATACCAAATATACATGCAAATAATCCAAAATTGGATTTCTTTTTATTTTTACTAATTAGGTGTCTAAGACTATAAGATAATTGATTATAATATTGTCGGCATTTAAAAGAAGTTACGCACAAACACGCGCGTTCTCCAGTGACTTATTATACCGAGAAATATAATATATTTGAGCAGCTAATACATCCATGCATTTTTATTTATTGGACCATCAGATGTTGCCATAGATGGTGGTCTTGTTATGGACCGCTCTTGGCAATGTAAAATAATAATGGCCTTCTTTGATGACAACAACATCTAAAAAATACATTGGAGTGCGTGTGTATGATAGTCAATACCTTTAATATAAGATGATGGTATGACCAAATGTATTTCAATGTATCGGACTACCGTACGTGCGTACGTGCGTGTGTGCTTGTGATGTTAGATAGATCTTGGCTTTTAACAAATGTATGCATGGAAGTATATTTTGTTGTTCTGATACGCCGATACAGCTAGACTCCAGCTCAGATAGTTTGCTAGACTCCAGTGTAAATAGTTAATATCGCGATGTGTATTAGCCCCTATAAACAGAATCATAAATATTCCAAGATTCTGGAATATCGTATTTTTTTCTCACCAAACTCCCTTTTGTTATTGGTGGTGGTGGTGCTGTTGATTAAACGTGGGTTAGAACATGATAGAATCTAAGAATTTCAATAGAACGCCGATAATAACAACAATGTGATCTATCCATCGACCATTGTCTTTTTAGAATTCCAAGATTTGAAAAGAATAATACACAAGATTGACACACACCTATTAATCAATTGATTGATGATTGACAGAGAATGGGAATTAGGGACAGAGAGAGAGAGAGATACGTCAAACAAATACATCCTTTTTTATATATTTAACGTGTTTTAATTTATACATTTGTTATTGCCATGACTATTCTAGATTCAATAAGAATATAAAAGATATATCAAAATCAGTTGATTTTGTTTGTTATCGAACAGTATAGATCTATGATTCATGTTTGAAGTAGATTTGCACGTATGTATTTAAACAAAAAACAACAGTATTAATAAATTCGTAATATGAAAATCACCGCTATTTTATGGTATACATATTTAATAGATGGTCTTATTATAGTAGTAATTCAAACCATTTTTACGTTCTATTAATGTAAAATATATATTAGATTCAATTGCCCCTTCAAGTATTTTGATAATCCTCATTGCTGTAGTAAACATTTATCTTGACTGATGCAATTGTTACTGCTTGTATAAATTCCCCGCTCTTTTTTGATTATTTTGTTGACTATAGTATTCTATAATAACTTGCTAGATGAGAATTATAGGTCCTAAAAATGTAAACCCCAATACCTTAGTTAAATCTAATTAGAATTAATATTGCTATGATATATATATTTGGCATAGATGCAGTCAATTAAAGTATCTATAAACGCAAGCAAATAACAGAGTTTGACACTAGCTAAACCATGCTGTGGTCAATTAGTTGCATCTATAGTCAAAGATTTGCAGCACATTTATTAACAACAAAATCGTTGAAATAGATTTATTCTAGCTGCAACTAGTCCAAACATCGTAATCTATCAATCTTATTCTATTCGAATCCCCTGCTATAGCATTAGCTATGTTGAGTCACTACTCTATAGCCAAGTTGTATGCTCAACAATTATAATACATCTTTTTACAGATGCAATATGTGCATCTATGTACATGTGGGTGAATGAGTGGGAGCGTGTGTGTAGATCCATTAATTAAGCCCAAGATAACTAACTGTTTTAAAGAGCATCGATAGTACTTTTTGGGTATGTATGAATAGTCGTTCCGGGATTATGGTGATGGTGGTGGCTTAGACCAAAAAAAACATGTGTTTGTAAGTATATTCATTATTCAATTTTAACAAAGAAAATAATGGCAATAATAGCGATGGTTTATTCTCGTATGGATCCAGCATACACATACATTTTAGAATATAAAATGTATGGATTTCAATAATTTGTCGATCGATTTGCACCTAAATTTATTCGCGTTAATAGCTATAATGTTGTTGATTGGGCTATTACTGTCTATTTTTGGTCATTTTTATTTTAATAGATCTATAATCTCAATACCATACAACACCCAGTCCATCCAATACGATCTAAAGTAAAGTTGAAGTCTTTGCTATTTTGAAATCTGTGTTTCAAATCGCGGTGCAGTTTAGATTGGAGGCAAAAGGTTGAATGTAAATTTAGGTGGAGTGTATTTGTGGATCACTTGAACACACAAGCTACTCCTTATCCCATCCCATCGCATTCTTTTCTATTGAGCTCTATTTTGTCATAATAGCAAAGAGTTGCTATGCCCCTCACTGCTTTTCACCAACTCCCCCTCCCCCACAATAATAACACTTGTCATACCTTTTTTTTGAGTGGAAAGATCCTGAAACAAAGATCCGACACTACTACGTTTTCTATACACAAGAGATGACGATAATTATGACGATGATGAGAGATATTAAACATACTCTTTACTGGGATCTTGAAATCTGAAAAGCCAAGAGAAGGCAAAGTACGCGATATATTACACATGATTATCAATGTAAATCTACTCAACAGATTTCTATCAGTATTGTTGATAGTAGCAGCAGCAGCAGCAGCATTTTGTGGACGGGTGTGTGAGGCCAATTAGTAGTTAGCCAAGATAGAGAGGCGTAGAAATGTTTTCTTATTACGAGACCCCCATCATCACCATCGCCATCACCAAAAACTAATGACTGTGTGGTGAGTGCGGATGAGCCCAGAGTGGAAATTAGTACTTTCGTTTGGTTGGTTTCTATGCTTAAAGGCTATCCAAGTACATAAAAAGCAATATAACCAAAAATGGATATATAGAAACGTATGTGAAAGCGAGAGTTAGATAGATAGACAGGGAGAGAGATAGGGTGTGGTACATTGGATTGATATATATGTACACTCATGCATATATCAAACAGAGTGCGAGTGTCAAGGCTTTTTCCATGTATGATAATTTATTTGTGTAATTGATTTTACAACAGGCTGGTGATGAAAAACTGGTTATATAGACTACACAAATTGGCTGTTTGACTGAGAAGCAGTCTGATAACTCTTGGAAAATTGTAATACATTTACACAAGCATGTGTATGTACTTAGTGGCAATCTTTCTGTGATAATTTAATAATGGTGTGTGTGTATATGTTTTGGCTGAGTTGGACTGATATTGCATAATATTGACTAAACTATCATTATTCATTTGAGAGCTCAAGCAACAAAGCATATATCTGCGAGTGTGTTTATGTTTGTCCTGGTGTTTGTTTACTTTATGATCAATAGTTTCTATAATTAGTAATAGTAGGAGGTTTTTTCTGTTCTTTTGAAGGAATAAGAAGCAAATGAAAGCTCTTGTTGGACTTTGATTTGATCACATAAAAATTTCCTGCTTGACTGAAAACAGGTTATGTTAATACCCAAATAACTGATACTCGGGACCAACAAGAAACCGATACTATTATTATATAGGGTGGCTTAGTTGGCTTTTTAATGATCAACATCCATGCTTTTGTTAAAATTGATAGCTTATAAATATCAACCCTTGTAAACTGGACTCTGAAGTGGATGTGTTAGTTAATTTGTCGATCGGAGCAACCAAATTATATAAAACCTTGAAACAATTTATTGCTGCAAATAGTAATAATGATGATGATAATGGCATTGGAGTTACATCTCAAGCAAGAATAGTATATAGGCGACTTAATAGCGGATCTGTAAACACTATTCTCTCGCTCTCTCTGTCCCAGTATACTCAAGAAAATCATTTCAATCAGTCGCTCACAAAGAACCAGAGTACATGAAATGCCCTATTCTACTAATTTTAGAGTGTTGAAACAGACGGAGATCGGAGGGCCAAATACATCCTTTACATAGAAATTTGTTTAATGCAGCAGTTTATTGACTTTCAGTAACTGCCAAGAACCCTGAATCTATATATCCTGAACTGAGGTTGTCTGTGTAATATTAGTTAGAGAGAGAGTAGCTTGAGGGTGGAGTGTAAGAGAGAGAGAGAGTTGATACAAACTGGATTTAACTTGTTGTAATATCAGCCGAAAATGTTCCCACCAGCTTTGAGGAATAGACGATCTTTGGCCCTTTGTGTGTTCATCTTCCCTTCTAATCATCATCCTCAACTTTCTCTCTATTTATTTAAGCTCTCAAACTAACTATCTATAATAGTATGTTGCTTTCCTGAGCCCACTTTTTATTGGATATGTTGTGAAAACTGATCTGTATTAGCAAGTAGTCAATTGTATTAAGATTGGCTATATCTTGAGATATTATTCGGTCCGAGTATTTCTATATTGCGATCCCAATAGTATTATTACTATCACTATAGTAACACTTGTTAATAATTAGCACATATTTTGTATTGTTATATGGTTAGTGGCAGTGAAAAATATAATATAGCAATCAGTTCAATAGCTATTGTATTACACGTTATATCTATAATAACTACACAATTGGTAATGTTTCGCTAGTGATCGAATCTCTATGGTAGGCAGAAATGGATCCTCATCAGATTTTGGGCCCAACCATCAGTCATTTGCTATGCAACTACTCCTGGGGGTCAGCTTTGCCAAAGGCCTTGTGAGTTTTGTAATAAATATAAAAGACAATTTAAACAAAATTTAGCAAAGTGTCGGTGATAATTATAATAAATGGCATGAAACGGAATTTAATAGCCACCACAATATGGTTAATTACACTATATATAGTAGAGTCTTTTTAGGTATTTGAAATATTTGCCAAGACTTGAGTAAAAAGCAAGCACGGCTACTTGAATGTAAAGATGTGCTTTGAAGTTATATCTGTACGTGTGTTTGAACATACATGAACAAAACAACATGTTGCTAAATTGGGTGAGGCTAATTCAAAAGGTCGTAAAGTAAAGTTGCATATATGGTGGCTGGCCTACAGTAGAAGCTTGAGCTCTATTAGTATATTGGAGGAAGATATATATATATATATAAGATATAAATAAGGAACAATTGTTCAAATGTGTGTGGTAATGTAAATCCAAATCATCTTAACGACATATATAGCAAGTCCCGATACTCCTTTTAATGGCTTATCTTTTTTATCCCTTAATCGCCACAAGAGCTACTAGTAAGTACCACCACCACCGCTATAAGCAATGGCAGTTGTAGTTATAGTGCTGATATTTATAAAGCCAGTGTTTCTATCCTCGGCTTCAAGGCAAAACATTGTGGAAAAAAACAAAATAATGTGAACAATGGAAGTCAAATGTCTAGAAAATACTAAGGATTATGCAGCATTTGAAGGAATAAGCCTAATATAGAACAAAATGATCATAGAACTCTTTATAATAGGGAATGTCAATAAAGATAATAGTAATTGTAAAAGGCGATAAGAAGGAAAGATGGTTGGTTGGTTTATTGATAGGTTTTTTTGAATCTGGGAGCTGCAGCAGGAGTAGTAGCTAATACAAATAAAGAATACACATTTTAGGAACATAAAATACACATATACCTATCCAGCCACCCAGGCCAGAGAACATATCTCAAAAATTCCTTTAAAAGAAGGTGCATATCCAACGTTGAGAAGAGATGTACAGTGTCATTGGTGTCAACTCCGAAACTAAACAATAGAACGAAATATGTAGTCCGGAATTGAAAACAATTGACCGGATTCCTTGAAAGTGTTGAAAAGAAATTAGAAGCGGGACTGAAGAAATAAGAGCCCGTTTATATATTTATAGATCTGTATCAAGAGAAAGAAAGAGAGAAATGCTTATACATAGGGATTTTGTAATACAATGGTAATGTTGACAATGGTCCAGCATTTCCTTAAAAAAAATTTATATACATAGATAGATGCAAAAATACTATAATTATCGATATAGGTTTGTGCGTGCGTGTGTGCAAGAGAGAAAGAGAGCTTGCGCGCGCGCGCGTGTGTGTGTGTGTGTGGGAAAAAGCAAGACAGGTTAACATAATAGAAATTTTTGCCATACATATTTTAAAAGAGGGATATGTAAAGTACGCAAAGGTAGAGGGTGAGTATTTAAAGGATTTTATCATTAGATTATGATTAGTGATGGTGGGAGTAGTAATGACAATCACAGTCAGAGGTAAGCAGGCATTAAAGAACAATTACTCTTGCCACCACCATCACTGCTACTTCCATTGTTATATTATATTAATATTGCTATTGTACTATAGGTATTTTACAATTATAGACAAATGATGATGTTGATGATGGTTGTAAATGTGCAGATGCCACGGATTGAGAAGGGTTTGAATAAAACTTGTGATTATCTTTGCGTATGGCAAACATAAAGAACGTTTCCATGCTTGGGTTATATTCTTGGAGGTATGAGAGATAGAACAAAGATTCGGAATTCTCTCTTGCAGGATTGAACAAACGTATTATTATACCTTTATTGTTGTTGATTACATTTTTAAATTTAAAGTGTCACAGGCCATATACCTATAATCTAGTTTGTGCGAGAGTAAGGTATAAAAGATGTTGGATGTGCTAATAGCAAGATAAAGAAGGAAGGCCAATGTAACACCCGGAGTACATATAGCACCGCTCCTTCTTTACTTACTCAAATATCGGGATATATATATACACCGACATATGAACATAGAAACTGCCAGAAAAGCCAAAAAGAAAATCTTTAAAAGGAATTCCAGGTTTGAGCCAAATCGGGTAGCCAGCTAAAACTATCACCTGGTATTACATCCAGCCACTATAAAAATTTATGTAGTCTTCAAATATTATTATTACAATAGACCACTACTGCCACTATCGTCTCTTCACTCTTAACTATAGTTTGGTATTATCCACCTTTAGTTGTTTGAGATTAATAAGTTTAAATAAATTTAACACCTATTACTCCTAATACTACTGCTATATTTACTGCTCCCAAGAACCACAATCATAAGCCCTCTAATTCTAAATGCAAAGGCATAAAATGAACAAAATGAACATTCGATCACTTAAAATTTGCTACTAGACCAAGAATCATGAACATTTGGTGACACAAACCAAACAAACAAACAAACCATTTGGTCTTTTTTCATTACAAAACAAGATTATTGTGTAGTATCAAGTTAGTCATGGACAACACCTTTGATTGATATTTTATTAGAAAAACTGTGTGAGGCATGAGAATAATTTTCAATTTGAAGACTTGGTTTCTAGATTTTTATTGCTGCTGTTATTATTTTTTAACAGCAGGCACGACAATCAGCATGCTAACTAATAATAGTCTATTAGAAATAATGGCTACAATTGTTGGGCCCTTTTCTTTTCCCCAGACCATATTATAAACCACAATGTATCAACAAGAAAATATATTGCTGCGGAGGAGAATGGACTAAAAAGAAAATTGTCTCGATTTAGAGAGAACAACAATTGATGCCAACTGAACTCGACATTTCCTTCCCTCCCACATCTCCATCCAGTTCTAACACGTATACGCAGACTCTCATGATAGCCCATCTGTCTACTTTACTTAGTAGCAACTGCAATGAGAGACCAGCTCAATCCACATCAGCCATTGATTGAGACGAGATCAATGTCTATATAGGGCTTTGGTCAGAGGGCATGTGGGATTTTGTGTGGCTGTGGTGGGAACTAAACCAAACCAGATCAACAGCTGCTACAAGTATAGGGAGTAGTACTGCCACCATCCTGCGAGGCGTTTAAATGCTGTTGTGTAATTAGTGGCGTGCGTAAAATGAAGAATAGACACTAATGCGAGGAGACAGGGTGGCAAAAAATAAATAATGGGCTGACAACATAACGCTTACCCACACACATCTAAATTCAAGCCATTATAGAGATGGAGGTGGAGGAGAGTGCTTAGGATGTTGTATCTTTAAAGTTATCTGAATATTCGATTTTTTTTAGTTTTATGTCTATTTTTATAAAGGGTAACTAGCCAAATAAGTAAGCTAGCTAGTGAGAGATAGCTTGTAATAGGAATCTTTATACCTTCTGTTATGGCTTGTGGGACTGTGTGTATTGTGTATTGTTTGGTTTTTTGGATTTCTAGCCACATACATACATACATACATACATACACAGTCATATGGTGTTGTTTGAGCCACTATTATGTTTTTTTTGGTACTACTGCTACCATAAACCGAGTGAGGGTTGGTTGAACATTTCAAAAAAGAGGAGATGTCCATTAACTATTTACTTACTAGAGTCTAAAAACTACCATCACTATTACACTAACAATTATGGCGTAATTCTAGTAGTAGTAGTGGTGGTCTATAGTGAATAGTTGTGGTTATTATCATAGGCCCTTTATTTTATTTTCTTTTCTAGGATTAGGAATACAGGGAGTACAAAGTCTCTTACTCTATATTTGAATACATATTTCTAATTTAAAACCGCCACACAAATGGTTTACTGTTTAGTAATTATAATTGTTGATTTTACTGTTACATGATCAGGGCTTAGTTTCCATTTTTGAATATAGCAAGTATCCAAAAATCTTAAGCCAATGGTACGTATTATCTGATATATCTCTGTGTGTTTAAGAGTTTGAAATAAACTGAAAGCTGCTTAGCGTTTAGCTGTAATTCGATCTTCACAATGATGTTGGCAGACTCTTTCCAATCCAAGTCTTTGGAGGTGTAGATGGATGGATTATGAGAAAAATTAGCATCATATAAAAACAAATGCGAATCCTGAATCGCATTAGCATCTTCCACGTGGACTAGAATATTATTGCAATAAATAATTATTTGTCAAGATCATACTTGATTATGGTCTGTGTGTATGGATAGGCGTGTGAACTAAATAAAAAATTAATAAAAACAGGTGTTAATAATAATAATAATAATAATAATAATAATAATAATAATAATAATAATAGAGCTTGGAGTTTGTCCTAACATAAAGTTGTTGTTGGCTTGTGCTAATGAAAAGTTATATTATTTTCAATAAAGAAAAATAAGTCCGTACATACCAACACAGACATCCAAACCATTCTTCGTATTCCAGAATAGAGATGATCTCTTCTTAGTCTTGGCAACAATTAAAGAAATGTGCCCATCATTTATTGTTTGTCGAATTATCTCAAGATTAGTACTATAGCTACTACACCCATTTTGGTATATCAATTGTTGTTTCTATCATTGTAAAGACGATCATGGGAAAAAACTACTATAATCTTTACTCTCCTTCTTTTGCTTTAGTCCCCACAAATCCAAATCAGACAAAAATACTATAGTGTGTATATATATATATATGTGGATGTTAACGTATGCAATATGACATATACATTACTATGGTAAGATTTTGATTCAAAATATAATCCAATTTCTCACAACTTTACTTATTTATGTACAAAGGTGGATATCAATACTTTTATTCCTTTAACCATCATGATCATCGCCATCTATATATATAGATATAAATGATTGTTGATGACATGAGAATATTATGGACTGCGGTATGCATCTAATAACATCTATACATTTTTTTTCTTTCTTTCTCACAGTGATAGTGAGGAAAGGTTCAAAGAAGGGGAACAATGTCTGGAAAGTTTAAAAAAGACAATCAAATAAACATAATCTTGGGGAGAGAGAGAGAGAGGGAGAGAGAGAAAGGGACTTGTAGTAATAATAACTATAATAATAGCTTTTTTTGTAGGTGTGAAATATATAGAGACAGATTTGTCAAATTTTTCTATTGTTTACAATGTTGTGTGGCTATTGAATATTTACAAGCGACATGAGTTTGCCTTTATATTCATAACTGAATTTTTGTCTTCTACTAGTTTTGTAGATCATCTTTAAGCTAGAGAAAATGATTTAACATCTGCTTTAATGTATGTAAGAATATGTAATGGGTTTCAATTTGTCACTTTTTGTACCCAAATCTCTATCTTTTTCCTGGTGTTACAAACGTAAAGGGGATTAGTTTAGACTATCCAAGAATATATATATATATATATACGCAGCTATTATAATAAAAAAAGTTGATATTGAATGTATAGGTCACAGATAGATAGACTTTTGTGAAACACAAAAAGTACAAAATGTCAGAAACAAACCTAAGTCAACTAGCAAAAAAACAAATAAAATGTTTGATGCGTATGGGGTCATGTAGTGTGACCACACCAACAGATGTTAGATGTAATGCAAAAGTAGACCGCAAAGACCATGCAGCACAGGACATAAATAAATATAAATATAAATATAAAGAAAAAGAAAAAGGAATAAAATAAGCATAACTCATCGTAATATGAATACATAATTTCATGGGGTCAAGAAGTGTGATAGTGATGATAATGTTGATGGTGGGAATTTTCTTGACTTTATTTAGAAAATGCCATACCCATTATTGAGAGATGACAACTCCGGTCCAATAATATAAATTCCGGAGTGAATGGTATATGTATGGATGTGTAAAAAGTAAGGGGAAAGAGGGAAAGGGAGAGACAGACAGACAGACAGACAGACAGACAGAAGGAAATAAAGATGAGCAACATGGCATCTCAAACTCCGGAGTGCATTTATATCGAAATTTCTATACAACATATTATGTTGTGATGGTGATGGTGATGGTGATGGCAGATGTGGTGGGAAAGATTGGTTCTTTATTTGGGTGTTGAAAAGCAAAGATATTGGTTACCATATACCTTCATAGCCATATATATTATATATATATATATATGTGTGTGTATGTTAATATTGGGAATAAGAAGATAGCGAGAATGTGATTATTAAAGAGATATTTTGGTTTGGATATAATAGAGTATTTGGTATGTTATTAGAAAACATCTGGTGGTAATTTACAAGCCAAGCGTATATCCATCTAATAATAGAATTCCTCTAACAAGAATATTAAATATATTGCTGGATGATAGCCCTGACAGAGCTGTGCTATGTGGTAAATCAATGGCTCAAAAAGAAATCCACATGACTCCTTTATTTCTCTCTTTTAACAGGATTTAGATATATTTTGTTCACAAACAAAAGCTGTAAGGCATTAATAAAGGAATATGTGGATAATCCAAATATATATTCGTCATACCATAGGTAAAGAAAATTGAGATTTAATAACGAATTTCCTTGATTTTAAAACTTGTATTTTGATGAATGTCTCTTTTCACATGCAAAGCAAATCAATTATTTTCCTCTTTTTTTATTAAATAAAATTGCTATTGAGGGATATGGCTATTCAATAATATAATTTTTCAATTTGTGTATTTTTTTTATCGGCAACTCTTTATTCTACAATCACAATCACACAAATATACCAATATACTTTAATTTATACATTTTTACAACAGATAATCTCTTATTGTTACTATTGTCGTTGTCCAAAAGATTTATTGGGTAGATGTTTGTGTATAGACGCACATTAACCATCAATTTCTTTATATAAAAATACAAAAAGTATATTAGAATGAATATAAACGTCAGCCCTGGTGGTTGGTCTAAAGACCAGTGGACAATGGGTTATTGACATGACATACATATTGACACATGAGCGCGAGAGCCATTATAACTGTGAATTCATCAGAGACATACCAACGTGTCTTTAGGCCTGAATACCAAGTATAGACATATTAATTTTAGTAAAAAAGGGAAGGGAGAAATAAAAGCCATCAATTACAAATAATAAACAAACAAACGACAGGTCAAGTTCAACAACAACAACAATAATAATAATAATAATAATAGCCATGGACGTGCGCAATGAATTCATTTGTATCGTATATGTAAGCAACTATCCAACAGGAATATAAGGCCATTGCCATCATTGTTTTTCCAACCAGCTTCTGGGTTAGTCAATCCAAATAAACAGCGATACTAAAAAGAGAAAGTATGGGCACAACAATAGCAGCAACACCCACAGCTACTGGTAGACAAGTGTGTAAGTGTATATTATCCAGAAGAAGAGTAGAGGTGGCTTAGTTAAACACAACTAATAAAGAATACCTGACAAGGTAATATTAATACCTTTAATGCTGGTTTATAAATAGTAATAATGAAATTGGAATTCTTTGGATTTATATATATATATAGTGTGTGTGTGTGTTTTCTAGTTTCAAATTACTCAGATGTTAGTGTGCACAGAAATATGTGGATTAGATTTGACTAAGCCTCATGAATTCCTATGGCTTAGTGCAAACATATATGCCGAAAACCCATTATGTTGGTTTCTAAGTTACTTACTCTTATTATCAGTAAGGACATTGAAGAATCAAGGTTATATGTATATACATGATTAATCAATCTACAGACAATTTTATGTAGGTTATAAAGGTAGGCTGAGAGTAGAGAGAGAGGAAGAGAGGCTGAAAAGGAAATCAATTGCCTATTTCTATTTCAACTAATAAATGAGCAATATTATCGGATTTTATTCTATTTTAGATGAATCTTGGTTATGGAAACAAAACATAGGTCTTTTTTGTATGTATTCCTATTGTATATGTGTGTGTGTGATAGAGCCTTTGAAACATTGCAGATCAAAACAGGGCGCTATCCTTCAATCTATATACAAGGCATAGAAAAGTAATATATGGTTAGATGGCTTGGCATCTAATGTAAATTTCATTATTTTTGGCTTGTTGTAGAAATCAAAGACAGACAAGAGGCTGACTAATGGTTCTGATTTTTCGACCTTGACGTCTTCGCCATTACTCTCTGTTCTTGGAGAGTATTAATGAAAAGGAACCACATTATTGGGTATACAGTACCAGCAGAGACTGTTTGATTGTTTCTTTCATGGCACACCAAAGAACATAAACCCGAATTAAATATTATTCAAGAAATGATAAATACTTGATCAGACTTCACTCTCACTTCAAGATAGTTGGAAATCGATCCACAGCTGTTGTAGAGTACCTCACAAATGCTGCTGGGTTTAATCGTCAAGAATTGACTGGTGTTTAATTGAATTTACAAATGACAAATGTATTCTACTATCTCACAAGGTATTATATTGATCGTATATATAATTGAATTCACAGTGAAATCGAAGGAGAGAAAGCATGACATTAACAGATAATTAAGACTCCTGGTTTACCCTCCCAATACCTATGTGTGCGAACCTATTA
Source organism: Mycoemilia scoparia (assembly GCA_027575805.1). Classification (NCBI taxonomy): domain Eukaryota; kingdom Fungi; phylum Kickxellomycota; class Kickxellomycetes; order Kickxellales; family Kickxellaceae; genus Mycoemilia; species Mycoemilia scoparia. The sequence goes on along the minus strand of JANBPU010000081.1, from coordinate 50,034 downwards.
GTTGTTGGAGGAGTATATTCAATATCGCAGTTAGTCATTCATAAAACAGATTAGTGAATATCGGGAATACAGAGGGCGAGAGCCAAAAGTCCAGACAGATAGGTAAATGGAAATGGGGGGAAAAGTAAGTTCCGGACATTCAATACAAAAACAAAGAGGCCATGCAAAGAAGATTATAAAGATGCCGAAGCGAGTGAGCGACCGAACGACCGAGTGTGTGTGTGTCTAAAAATGGGATTGTTTGGATCCAAAAATGGATTATATGTCTGTAGACAACAATAAAAGACTACGGATGGGATTGAGAAAAAATGGGCCCAGCAGCGTTAGTGAGAGAGAGAGTTGTCAACCAGCTAGCCAATCAGTCGGCTATAATGCTGATGATGTCTAGAAAAAATGAGAGGGAGGTCATATCACTCTTCTCACTATTGTTTAAAATACATACCACGGCACACAACATTGCAAGGTGTGGCTATGCAAGAACCTGTAGTAGTTCGCACGCTCAAGCAATTGTGTATGTATGGATGTATAAAGCAGCAGCAGCAGCAGCATTAACTCCATCTACTACCAAAACCACTATAAAGTCACTGGGTGTTAAAATGGGAATAGTGAAGGAGTGGTCAATACACACATACACGCACACACAATAGTTGTTAAACAATTACATCCATATCATGCCAGCTTAAAAGTTAATGCATTACAGTCACCTCTCTCTCTCTCTCTCTCTGTCTGTCTGTCTTTTGTTTGTTATAATGGCTGTAGATACAGCGTTAGAAATAATAATGATGTTGGTGATGATGATAATGATAATTAATTGTTACAGAGAAATTTTACTGCTATTTTTCTCAATATCTCACTATCTTTGGGAAAAAAATACACAAGAACAAAAGAATGATTAAATTTTTCTTGACCAATCAAAATTTAAACAATTATTATTATCATTTAAATTGAAATTTGTTTGAAGTGTGTGTGTGTGTGTGTGAAATCCAGACATTTGGTGTCATGGTTTATTGATAAGACGCTTGTGGTCAGGTGATAAGCATTGGCTCACACAGAGAGAACCAAACAGAATGACAGGGGATGATTGTAATCTTAACGGACATTATTTGTAAAATTTGCATTAACAAAGGGTTAACAAGGTCTCTCTTTCTCGCCTTTAAAAAGGAAAAGCAATTGACATACCCTTTCCTGCGCGTGCCAGTTCAGTAACCACCACTGTAACAGCCCAAGTGATATGCCAGTATTTAATTCACATTGTGCTACAGCTTTCACCTGAATAGATAAATATCTTGTGAAGAATCTGGTCCTGTCTTTTTCTTTTTCTAGTTCATCTTCGGCTTCACAACAAGTACCAGAAAAAATACTAGAAATCTGTGTGTAGTTGCATATGTATAAAAGATTCCGTTAGCGCAAGATAGTTTTTGATGTCCAAGTATGCATGTGTGCATCTTTGTGGATCTGTGTGGAGGGCTCAAAAGATGGGGTGGAAGGAATGGGCGCGATAGCTCACTTGCTCATACCCAAGGGATACGTACATAATCTGTACATGTAGTTTGGTGCAGAGCCAAGGCGAGCTATACCGAAAGCTTGGCAAAAAGCCTCCCTAGAAAAAGAACTGACAAAAGCACTATCGAACATGCCATATGTAAAGGAATCGAATTATCTGGTAAAAGGACCAAAGACTTGTTCACCCCACAAGAAGACACGCAGATTCTTGCATGGGCGTGAATGTATAATGAGAATATGTGTGAGGTGTAATTTGTTTGGTTGATTGGTTGGTCAAGGAAGAGGAGGAGAGACCACCTGCAATATGCCAATGCATAGCAGCCATATAGTTTGCCATCGCCGTCTTCGTCATTAAGCGGTTTGAAATATAAGCCAACTATAATGTGTCTTTGCAAGAAAAAAGCCACACCAATAAATAAAGCTGATATATTGTTATTAGCAATAAGCGTAATTATAAATGTTTTGTATTTGATGGCTTTATAATATGTCTTAGCACCACTGCTGCTGCTGCCACTAATATCACACATGTATTTATTTTGCAAAAACAAAAAATAAGTGCAGATTGATAACATCAATCTAAATGTATGTACCTGGGTGTATTGAAATCCGAATCTTGGTTTTTCGATCTAGGACCTGCAATTCTGTTATTATCAGAATGTCCGATCTTTCCCTCTCTCTCTCTCTCGTTCTCCGGTCTACACAATACTGCCGCATCGCCAGAACAAATGTACTCACACTTACTTACCGGGCACAAGGTACAGATCTGTACACCACTAATGCAAAGCTTGGCACATTCTATCCCTGTGTGCATGCCCAGCTTTCAAATACAAGCATTTCGTGAAATGTCACCACAACATCACAACAGTTCCTTGGCAAGAAAGAAGCCTACAGACACATTGCTTTAAATTAAATACTAAATTCACATTTAGCCAATAACATAGTTTATAGTTTGCGTGATGCCAAAGAGATTATAAGCTACACTGATGGTGGAATGTGTTTTAATCGTACTTGTGTGTAATCATACTAAAAGCGCCAATACACGGCACGCTACTAAAAAGGGCATTCTCAAATTAGTACTCACACACTCAGCAGTGACCCAGGGCTATGCTCACTATGGCATATTCTGGTTCCATGAGGAGACTTCGGTTTGTACTCGATGGTATAATCGATTTTGGGCCAACCTCAATTTCTCCTTCACCCCCTCTCTGATGGTAAGCTCATAAGTTGCAATATTTCGATATCACTCTCTCTCACATACAGAAACTGGATATCAGCCAGTCATGTGGCATTGGCCAATTGCAATTTTCATATAGTAATATCAATATTAGTTTGCCATTATATTGATGGAAGTTTTATGACCGATTTGGAGTTGGCCCAGGATAGGACATCCAGCTGATACTTTATGAGCCAAGATGATGTTGATGTTGTGGATGGCACGATGAAAGCCAGTCAGATGGTCTTATGAATACGCCATTTTAGATCATACACCCACTCCCCCTTCTCCCAAACCTTTATCACCCCGTGAAAACGTGATGGGCAAGCGACAAGCTAATTCAACTGATTTTGATGTGCCGGAAACAAATTTGACGATGCTGAAGAAAAACTGCATCAAACATCCCGGCGGCCCGGGATGTTTGTGTAATCCCAGTATTATGACAAACAACGGTGTGGGAGAGATAGATAGGGAGTCTGCACAATGGTGGGCAGCATTGTCCTTGCACTCATTCACACGTAGGAGTAAGCACAGGCAAATTAGCTCAATCCCACAGACAGGGAGAAAAGAAAGGTAAAGCATTGTGTTGATAGTGATCATGATGAATATTCAAATGGATTGTGTCAAGTGAATTTGGTTTGGTAATGTTACAGAAAGGGGTGAATGAGGACATACACGAGTATTTGCCCATCAATTGTCTAAGCACGTGGGGGATGTAATAGTATTCGTGGTTAGATATCAAAACATCATTTAGACCACGACCTCTATTTCAGATATTCTGGATTAGTTCGGTCTGAGTAGATACTAACCGATTCCAATTGATGGAGGTGGGGTGCTATTTGGCCCATAGAGTTATTTTTGGCCAAAGAGCTTGGCAGAGATCCAACAGCCTTGAAATTCAGCAAATGGACGGGCAAGCATAACAACCATGCTAAGCAAGCTGCATATACCGGTATAGATACGCGGAGCGTTGTAGGAGGGAGGGGTGGTAGACGTAAATCCAAGTTAGAAACTCTACGTTGGCCCTCACGCCCCAAAAAACATTTTGTCAAACGCCATGTATCCCATGTAGTATATTCCTGAGTGCGTTTTATCGGGGATGATGTCGGTCCAAATTATGAGATATGATGATGGTGAACTGACGCACTGGTCTCTCTCTTTCTCTCTTTGCTGGAGCTGTAAGTGCGGTAGTGCCTGCTTAGCCAAGATAACAATGTTGAACTGTCTCACAATTTTGACTGAAATCAGATAGCGGCTACACATACATAGCTTTTAGCATTGGCCTATTCTTCAAAATTCCATGCCTTTTTCTTCGTTGTATGTTACAATATAACTGGAATACTTGCAAACCTTTTGTGCAGACGAAAAGTCCTCCCCCTCATCTTGAAACCATCTGTTTCAAATGGATATCCATACAAAACAAACCAGGGCTCACGCACGCAATAATGGTGGGCTTATGAGAATGGCAGGATACCAGGGATCGCTTAGAAATCATTGATTACAAGCGTGCTCTGTAATATAGGAACATACAAATATAACTAGGAAACTGTGAACAGGGTTTGCGCAACTCTTTTAAAGGGAGGGGGGGGGTATACTTGGGTGATCAAAAAAAGGGTCATTTGGGCTGAGAGGGGGGCGTAGATGTGGCAATATATACCCGCCATAGTCCATGATTATATTTGGGGTTATTGCCACCCCCTCCCCTACCCTCCCAATCACCCAATTTTTCTAGACAAGATGGCTGACGGTAGTCATGAATAAAGCTTTGAGACTAAGCACTGCAGCAGTGCTGCAGCCATCATCTATCTGGCTTAGTCCGGATGCTTGACCCACAGGAACCACACACCCACACGCACAATCTCACTCAAACTGCAAGAGCAGAGGACGTGATGATGATGGATAGGAGTAGGGCTGCAGGCTAAGAAAGGGATACAGGGTTAACTGAACACCTCCGAGTAGAGGGTTACTTTGGCGCGATGCTCTTTCTCTCTGGTTCCGGAGATGGAGGAAGAAGACCGCTAACTATTACTGCGCACCCAGCCAGTCTCTGGTAGGCATGAGGAGAACATCACACATTTGCCACAATCTATTTTTTGATGAAAATGTACTGATATGCACAGCGCAAGCTTACTAACTGTAAGCGTTGTTGGTCTGTGGTAGTAGGGAAGGCGATAGGGTAGGTGGTGGTAGTTTTTGTCAAAGCCAACCGGACAACAAGTGTAAATGACAGCTGCATATTTTTTTTCAAAGCACAGAAACCATGTATGTACGCACACACACAGTTAGATTCCTTCGCGCTCACCCTCACAGGCAGGTTTCGCTGATGTATCCAAATTTGCTTAGGTCCAAAGGAGGCGTTGTCGAGTATTATATAAAAGGCATCTCTATCCTTTTGATTTTTCTAAGCCATATGAAACAACGTTCTACCAACTCTCTCCTCGCTTCTTTATTCTATCCCTTTTTATATTCCATTCACGTATCACATACATTTACATACAAGGCCACATTATTGCCTACGACAACTACCATCTTTAGACACCTTCAAAGCCTCTCTCTGCCTGCCTGTGTCTGTGTCTGTCTCACGAGCCTCATCATCATCATTCATTCTTATTAAATTCAGTATTATTATTATTATTGCTACGCCTCCCCTTTATCATTCCCTGGATCTCTCTCTCTCATCAGTTTCTGTGTGTTGAAATAGCTTTGTTGTCTTGACTTATTTAAATAGCCAGCCTCTGCCTCCTAGCCTCTGCTCTCCATCTTTTCAGGATATACACATTCATTCCCTTGATTCTATTCTATCCATTTCAATTATCCTCTGTTGTCTTGGTTTATCCATTTGACTTGACTCTTGTTTATTTTAACCTAATCAAAAGGCCAACGCATATCAACTAGTATCACTAGTCCTACGCCCAATACGACTGCAATAACGGTCTCGCTTAGTGTGTGTGCTCATTACTAGATACCTACAACTACTGTTTGTCAGCTGATCGGTCTATTGTAACTACCACCAAGCCATCACTATCAACTTTTAACCAGTCAGCTCACACGCACATCATCAGCCATTGTCTTGATTGTTCGCGATTCACACACCTGTTTATACACGCTTACACATACGTACATAGATACAAAACACCAATACAACAACATGGGTTGCTCAAAGTGCCGCGGTTGGAATGGAGAAGAGTGTTGCATGGGAAGGCTTCCTTGCCACTGCCATTGCCATTACCTTTGCGGCTGTTTCTTTTGCACAACTGTTCTTATGCTTAACAGCACATTCCCAGCTTACGAGATGCCGTCGTCGTCGTCTGCCTCGTCAATCTTTTCAGCTTCAAACACATCATCATCGCATTGCTCCAATAATACACCAGCAACCATAGTCATCCCAAATGAACCGGATTCTCGTGGCTTATTCAGCATGCTTTCTTTGAGGCGACCAACCATTGAAAGATCTACACCCTCTCCTCCAAATGTAGCAGCACCACCAGCAATCACTGCTCCACATGCCTGCTCTTCAAACCATTTCCACCACCACCACCACCACCAAGCTCCCCCAAGCCACTTGGATGTTGTTAACGGTTCTTGCGCCAACAGCTACTACAGTGGGTTTGAGGAGTATTATAATGATGAAGAGGATGAAACAACTACTTATTTGGGCGGCTCCACAATCAATAGCACCAACAACTATTATTGCCGTCCACAATCAAGATTATCCACTTCCCGTACAATGTCCATGTCCAGAACAATGAAAAAGGCTTCACAATACTTTAAACTCCGTAGACTGTCAACCTCTTCTGTCCTTAACAAACCATCCTCATCATCGTCTTTGTCTCGCCCCCAGTCTGCTATATATTTGAATCCCCTGCCATTGTCTCCTTCAGAAGATTGTACTCACGATATGTGCCCTTCACCAACTTCCGTATCATCGGACGCTACTTGCTATATGGGATATTCAATGAGTTCACATGGTGGTTCCCAAGCCTCTACAATTACAAATACCACAGGGTCATCACGTAAAAGTAGTTGTTCCTCATTTACAATTGCCGCTTCTTCGTCGTCCTCTCAACAAAAATATTCCCAAGGAGGAGTTGTTCCGACAACACATTTCTCATTGTTGCCGACTATAATGGATGAGACTGTTTCTTCATCGTCAACAACCAGCGCCACTACTAACACAACAACAACAACAATAACGGCTTCGTCCTCGTCGTCGTCGTCTTCGGCTTCAACATCTGACAAAACATATTGTGGTGATAGTGAGTATTATTATGGTGGTGGTAGTGAGGCCGCACTTCCTTCTTCAACTCCAAGTCTGTCAATCGAGTCAAACAAATCGGATAATACCACTGCCGTCTTTGGAACATCAAAGTCCAATAAAGCCACAACCACATCTGGTAGTTTCAAAAAGAGAAATAACAGCCGTCGGATAGGTCAGCTCTTTTTATCCTTTTCTACTACAGCCCCCAGTCCCGCCACCAATGCCACCAGCAATAAAAACAACTTTTATAAGGATGGTGGCATCTCTGGTGGATGTGCAGCTCCTATTAAGGATACCAAGAAGTCATCTTCACAAGTAACTAGGCTTTATCGTCGGTTGTTTTCTCTGAATAGCGGTGGTAAACATGATGGTCGTGACAACACTAACATCCCAACGATGACGACTCCTACAGTTGTTGTTTAATCACCATCCCTCTCCCCCTCCACCATATAGAATGTTGTGTAATTGTAGCAATATACTACAAACAGACAAAATACTTGAATGTAAACCCAAAAATCTTTATCATATAAAAAGGCCGATCCTCATAAACTTCCTTACCCCATATTACCCTATCTACCAACAATATAACAATAAATTATTTTTAATGGTTACTTCTTAAAATTATAGTAGTATTTATATATGTTTTTATTATCCCACCTTTTTTATATTAGTATATGTATATAATCTTATAATAATATTGATACTTAAACTAAAATTATTCATTGGTACTAGTAGTACTAGTAAGACATGATATTATTTATTTAGAAGCAAATTAGTCCTCTGCTAAATACTACCATGAATATGCATAATAGAGATTTTTTACTAGAGTGAAGTTGTTGATGTTAAATAATGTGGTGCTACAAAGGTTAAGTGTCGCAACAATAGAAAATAGCTGTATCCAAATGGGAATAAGTTTCAAGTAGTTTATTATTTAAATCTATGGTAAGTAAAGGATTTAAAGAATAAAAGTAAATGATAGATCAAGAGCTCCAACAGAGCTATTGCGCTTAAAAAGGGCTGCCAGTCTTTTATGCCAATCCTAGCTGTTATTCATTATATGCTAGGTAACTACAATGTTCGTCACCATGGCCTTCGTCACTGTTCATCCAGATATATGCTACATGTGTGCTTGTCAGCACATCAAGATTTTATTTCAAGACTTTCTTAGCATATGGTTGGATTTCATAAAGCCTTGGGCAAAATGGGAGCCCCTAGGAGTTGTTACATATAAAAAATCCGATGAAGGTCCATTTCTGCCTACAATATGCTTGATCCCAAGTGAAATCCTACCATATTCAATCCCAATAGCAATGTCGCCACATTATTCTTAACATAAATAAAGATAGTCGCAATATAATACCTTCGGTATCTTTGGCAGTTGCATGAGAGTTTTTACCATGGAAACAAGCACCGATGTTATTAAGTACTATGCTTTGCATGTCTTTGGAGGCATTATTAAAGGTGCTGTTTTTGTAAATAATATATCTATATACACATAATTTCCAAATACTAGCTGATCAACTTATGTTTATATGAATAGCCAGATTTGATTATGGAAAAGCGTCATTAACCAAGTAGAATAGAATCTTTGAAATTTAAAGAAAGGTATAGATAGGCAAGTTAATGAGTCAATCTGTAAACCAGTAACTGTATAAATGCGACTATTAAGAAAGTGAGTTTTGGATCCAAATCCAAATCCATATTTGGTTTTTTAATTGAAGTGACAAAATAAAATAGGAGATATTAAAAATAAATGTGGCTAAACACAGTACACCCTCCTGCCTCATTCTTTGGGCGCTTGCCACACACAATACATGTACGAAAATGGATCTTTATTATTCATTTGTTTTTATCTGAATAACTATCTATCTCTCCGGTTGTTTGTTTGTTTCTTTGTTTATCTATTTGAGAAGAAGAAGAAGAAAGTTATGGGGGGAATGGGGAGACGATGGTAAAGGATTTAGATAAAGAAAAACCGGAAACCACCATAATGAAAATTTGGGGATGTGGGTTATTATTATTATTATTATAGACAATAGCTATTGATGATGATGATGAGGATGATAATGATAATACAAATTTCGGCTATGGCTGCAGTGGCTATTTGGATGATGGTGGGCTTGAGATGGTCTGAATGTGGCTGAGAATGAAACAAGACCAATAAAAGCAAATATAAAATGAGGCAAATGCTAGTCACACATACACACATATGCACTCACACGGAGATATATCTAAAGGGTTATGGATATAAAAAGCTGTGATGGTGGTGGCGATAAAACAAAAAAACACTTGGCAGAATATACCACCGATATCATCCACAACACGTATTTATACAAGCCACAATAGCCACCACCACAACCAAGCAGTGTAATAAAGGAAACAATGGTTGCCGATACCTCAACCAACAAGGTAAAGTGAGAAATAGGGATAGTGAAAAGGGAATCCAATTTTACTTTTTAAAGGTAATATTAATGAAAAATATGTGGATCGTAATTTTTTGAAGGATAGCTTTTGGTGGCTAACAATTATTGAGGCTAGCACAGCCAAATATGTGATCACCATTTATTATCAAATGGGCAATAGTTTTTGAAGAGTGAATGTCTACTAGTAAAGCCTGTACATCCATTTGGCTGTGGTTGTCCCTATAATCTTTGGTCACCAAAATTTACCCTTCAAAAATTATTACTCAAATGGTCCACTTCAAAAATAGCTACGATATTCTAACTTATATGATAAAAAGTAATACCTATTAATTTATATAACTTGACTTTAAAAGATACATGTGGTTAAAGACAAATATGGTTTCCAGGGTATAATATGTAAATATATTTGAAACCTAAAAACAAAATGAAATGAAAAAGAAATAGAAAATGCGCAATGATGCTATTGATGATAACAAAAAATGCCAGTATATATATATATATACAAAGATAAACAACAAAATTATTGCTTAGAGTTTGTTTACAATAATTTCTGGCCGTTTCAATCACCACTAGCATCGCCTTTGCTACCAGTAAGGTTTCTACCACAATGTGGACAGCTCTTGGGAAATACAAAGTAAGGATTGAATGGATAGACCGGATCATCATGACTAGAGTCAAAAGGTAGGACACCAGATTGGACATATTTTGTCACTTGATGCATCAAGTCTGCATCATCAACATCTTCAGCGTCATGAGGACGAGGAATTTTACTGATAAGATCCTTAGCAAAATGACTTGGACTATGACATATACAAGGTGCACTGGGTGCATATTGACCAGAGTCCATTGAACCTTTGGGCTCGGTGGGCTGTGTGAACTGACGTAAATATTCAGACAAAGGAGGTGCACTTGGTTCTGGCCCCTTATGTGGGACAGGATCATTGCACTTTGTTTGCTGGTTACAGTCAGATAGACCACCATTTGAACGAACACCTTGCTGTGTGGACTGATGAAGTAAACTTTCATCAGTACCAATCCCATTATTGCCATATCCTACTTTTGGGTTCAATGCTGCATGCTGCTCGTTGAGATGCATGCCTGTAGTTGAGATTGGTAGTGGCAGCTCCCTGTTACCAAATGAAGGGTTGTACGGAGGCTGATCAAGAAATTCTTGTAGCATTTCCTGATACTCTCCATCTTGATATTTACTAGTTTTTACAAAAGCCGATTTTTGTTTGTTGCAAAATTCAGGCTCTTGGTTAGACTAGTAATGGGTTTTGAGAGTTGATGGTTGGCAATGATGGCTATAGCAGGGCTGCTCTTCTTGCTTGAGGAGAATAGAGTCCTCTGGAACATAGTCAGCAGCCATTATTGGTTGTGGCGCAAAAATTCTTTGGTCTTGACATTGCTGTCTTTGTTGAGATGGCTTTTTTGCGAATCTCATGATTGCATTTTTCCGTTGGAGCTTGGGTCGTGTGTTGTTCTTGCTGTTGTTCATTTTGTTGCTTAAAGTGACTGGTGTTTGGTTAAAAAAATAAAAGTTATTTCAAAAAAAAACTAAAGAATCATTAAAAATTGGCAATAATTTGTCCCTTTAAATACATTTTCAACCTATAGAAAAAATATACCAATCTCACTTGTAAAGTTCATTTGAGCTGGACACATTAGAGCACATTTGTAAACTTAAAGCCAGGCATGAATTTATGGACATATCACAAGCTACGAACTAAAGCTCAAACAGAATTTTAAATAAAACAAATGATTATTCATATGATTTTTATGTGAACTTCATATGAACTTCACTTGATTTTTTTGTTTCAAACACATGTAATGTATTGACAAGCAAAACAATGTCACCCAAAAATGTTGAAACTCCATACTTTTAAATAGATAATTCCAATAGTGCAAAAAGTAAAACAAAAATAGCAAGAAAAAATAACAAGGTATTTTTGAAGTAGGTCCAAATAAAAATACAGCTTTATGATACTATTGGATAAAATAAAAGTAATCATTGTCTATGCTCACAAAGTGAAACAGCTTAGCAAGCTTCTGCCTTTACCACTTGACCAAAGTGGTTTATTTATGGAAACGATTCTGCAAAATACAATTGTTGTGTTCATGTCTGTGGCGTGATTTATTAAAGTATTAAAAGCAACATCAATCTCTTTACACACATCTTCTTGATCCATTTAAATATTACCACTAGATCAAAGCATAAACAGATTCAAGAATATTAAATGCTTTAGACAGGCACAGTACAGCATTATAATATGATTGACTGGTAATGATAGCGAATTTGATTTGATTTATTTCTAAATTCAGGGTTCAAGTTCTGCTTTTTAAGCTATGTATATGGCTGAATTTCACGGGACTTTGGGCAAAATGGGACCCCAGGAGTTGCATATAGATTGGCTCATGGCTAGAGCAAAATCTGATGAGGGCCCATTGCTGCCTATCATGCATTTGGTTGCTAGTAAAATCTTGTCATATATACACCTTTAATACATCTTAAATGGATGATATGTATAGCTCAGCATCTAGAGAGTATATTAAAAAGTTGGTGCGAATATGAAAAGACAAGTCGTGAGAATAAATGTTTATTGAGTAAAATGCAGATAAAGAATATAGAGATTGATGTTTTAAATGTCCAAGACCCAACAATTACTTAAAAAGAAGCGAGATGGAATGCATATACATTGGTGATAAAGAATTCATGACTGATTTATATACATACGGTTCTTTTCGGGTATATGGATTCTTTCCAAAAAGAAGGATGCGTATATATCACGGTTATTTGAAGTTATAGAGTCCAATTAAATTTATGGTATTATAGGTTTTAAATAGAGTACTTTAAGAAAGGCCACTACTGTATGCTTTTGTTTTATGGCTATCATTATAGGTGTGTGATTCTGTTATTTTAGATCTGATGAATAACCGAGACCTAACAAACTTGGACAATTGCAAAATGATGGTATGTATCAGTTGTCTAGGATTCAGATATAGCAGTCACAGCTAACCTCCTATATATCCTTTAGAAATCCAAATTGGAGATCGAGTTAAGTTGGTACAAGCAAGTCTATGTGTGTCCAAGAACATCACAGACTCACAGATGTTGTTCTGCATTGAAAGAATTTTTGATTTACGAACTATACACAATCTCAATCTAACAACAACCCAACTTCATATTGAACAATTTCATTATGTATTTATCTAATTGACTGGTTACCATTTGATCCCCTCAACAAAACTATTGCCACTATTGTGTAGATGCTGGAAAAATACATTACTAATGGCGCTTTCTCTATTCACATTGTGCGTGTGTCCAGACAGATCACTACAACAATAGCAAGTATTCATTATTTCTCAATTCCATCACTGCCGTTACCCGTTTTTCTTTTATCTTTATTCATGATTTGTGCCACAGGTCTTTTATATGTTAACTCAAGTGCGTGCGTGCTTGTGTGAGAGACTTGTCATATGTACTTTGTCTGTGTGAGAATGGCTTGGATATAATGAGTGGTCATTCTGGTATGATGCCTAAATACATCTGGTTGTTATGTTTAATGGCGCTGTGTTTAATGGCAGCAGACATGCTTGTCTGTTGTATATATACTCAACAATCTATCGTTAAAGCTGGACAAGGACCTTTAATCGCTTCGCTAGTTTATACATCTCTCTCTATCTTTTTTCTCTTTACAAACTCTTTTTTCATATTTTAATCAATATAAACTTTCACTCTCTGTCTGTCTGTACGTATTCAAATATATATATATATATATATATTCTATCTTTAGTTTATGACAACTCTATATTAGAGATATTTAGGCAAGTTTGGAGAGTTCTGTTTTAACTTACAGTCTATGTCCATAACACTCGCCCCTTCAATTAAGGCAATTTATCTTGCCAGGCGATTATCTATCAATACTATTGCAATCCTTAAATTCCCCCCATCATCCCTCTTTATTTTTCTTATATTCCTTATTACCACTACTACCATTATTACTTATTCTCTACTACTACTACTACTACTGTTGTTGTGGTTGTTATTATTACTACTGTTAAAAGTTAAATGATGCTTTTATCACTAACTTACCAACTAATCATCTATATTGAAAATTCTCTCTTGATATAATAATAATAATGGTAATAACTATAACTATAGGCACCAAAAAAGCACCAAATTTATCCACGTACATACACACGAAGATATATAAATATTGGCGATATTTTTTACTTGTTCTTTCGTCACCATATAAACGCAACCATATTTGGCCAAGCTTACCGACCAAGTAAAAAGCCCTAAAATAAGAAGCAGCAACCAATAAGGATGGAGTCAAACTACGATAATTTCAATTTTTCTTTCAACTCATCGTCTTATTATACTACATTATCATCTCCTCATCATTATCATCAAGAAGAAGAAGAGAAGGAAGTATCTTCAAAGTCTTCAAATTTCCAACTTCGACCTTTTGATGTCGAGCAACATACTACTACTGCCACTACTAATAATAATACCGATACTGTGGTTATGAGGACTAAAAGGAACAATAATAACACTAATAACAAGGCGGAGGAGCAGGAGGAGAAGGAGAAAGATGGACATTTTAGTACTAAAAGACCTATAACATTGGATATAAACCCAGCAACTGTTGTTTCATCAAACGATAATTTTCAAGAAAGTATCTTTATGTTGACAGATGATGGTGATAATAATAATAATAATAGTCCTAGGGCATTCGCAAGAAATTTCTCCAATGTTCAACAGCAGCAGCAGCAGCAGCAGAAGAGCTATGAGAGCATGATTCCAGCTGATACTTGTAGTGGTGGTGATGGCGATGGTGGATTATTGCGTTTTCTCCATCATAAGAATACTAATAACAACAACAGCAATAATGTTTTTCGTGGTAGTCGAGGAGGACGTATAGTGGATAATAACGATGATGCTATAATCAAAACAACGGACAGTAGGGATGGTAGTAACAATCCCACAGATACAAAATGCTTGGGTGGCAAAAACCTGATTGCCAATGGAATTCAAAGTGGCGGTGGTGGGGGTAGTGAAATTCATGATTTTGTTGGTATCAACCAGCAACAAAGACAATTGTTGAGATGTGTGGAGGACAATCCAAACTGCTTTGGTTCATATTCCCACGAAGAAAGAGGCATCGCCAAAGCATCAAAACCCAGCCACCATTTCATTACTAACAACAACAACAACAAGAGTAATGGTATTTCAGAACCATCTTCATCTCCGATTATTAGTATTAACGATGAATTAAGTTTTAGCTCATTTGCGGGCCGTGGAGAACTAAATACTGACGAATATACTGATAATTTAAGTAGTAGTGGCGGCTATGGTGGCCATAACCAATATTCAACTACTAGCGGAAATGTTGCCGAATATTTGGACCAAAAACGAGATTCTTCTTCAAATCTTGTGATAACTAAACATCACCACCAACAACAAAATATCAATACTACCACCACCACCAGCAGCAGCTCCACCTCTTCTTCTTCTTCTTCTTCGCCCAATAATAAGAACAATAATAATTGTAGTAGTGGTGATTACAAGAATAACAACGACTCGCCATTATCACCAGGTGATAATAACAGCAGTAGTAATGATAATAGTGGTGGTGGTGGTAGTAGTAGCAGCAGTAGCAGTAGTAGTCATGATGAACCACCAGAATACAACAGCATTCTGGAATCTTATCCACCCATAAAGCCACTCCAGATGTTTCAATTTGCCGATACTCTTGACAAATTCATGATAATAATCGGAACAATAGCCTCGATAATTGTCGGCGGCGCCAATCCTCTTCTTTTGCTGATATTTGGCAAAGCCATGGGGTATTTTATTGCCTACCAAGCGGCTGTCAACATAACCAACGGAGGAAATCCCAACAAAAAGGCATCATCACCACCACCATCTTCTTCTTCTTCAGGCGGCGGCGGCGGTGGTGGTGAAGGAATGCTACTCATTGAATCCAGAAATAACCTAGATATGCATGTTCGAAAATGCTGTTGGTATTTTCTTGCCATCGGTCTAGGAATCTGGATAGCTGGGTTCGTAATGAGTTTATGTTGGAATATTGCATCGGAACGACAAATAAGGCGTATAAGGTCCAGATATTATCAGTCTATCTTGCGCCAGCCCATAGGTTGGTTTGACCAGGTCCGGACCGGCGACCTAACCAACCGTATCAGTGGTGACATTGGGTTGCTCAAAGAAGGAATTGGCGAAAGAGTCGGGTTTGTCTTGCAACTGGCTGCCACTTTTATATCCGGCATTGGTATCGCTTTTACCAATGCTTGGAAAGTATCGCTAGTCATTTGTGCGGTTCTGCCGTTGGTCATTGGGTCCGCTGCTGTGATGAGCATTCTGTTGAGCAGATGGGCTGCCAAAGGACAAGACCAGTATGCTGGGGCAGGTGCAATCGCTACTGAGGTTTTGAGCAATATCAAAACCGTGATGTCGTTTAATAGCCAAGAACGGGAGTTGCAGAGATACAACAGGGAGCTAAGCAAAGCATATTTGGCGGGGAAAAAGAAAGGCATTACTAGTGCTATTTGCACGGGATTGATGATGTTTTTTGTTTTCAGTGGCTATTGTGTTGGGTTCTGGTTTGGGTCAACCAGGATTTTGGCTGGCGAGTATATGCCAGACCAAGTGCTGACTGCATTTTTTACATTGATGTTTGGTGGCGTGTCGTTGGGCAGTGCTGCTCCGAATATTTCAAGCATAGCGACGGGTCGAGGATGTGCGTCTCGTGTTTATGGTATTATTTCCCAGAAGTCCCCTATTGACGCGGTTCATGATGAAGAAGGGATTAGCGCAAAGTCTATTGAAGGAAGCATTGAGTTTAGAAATATCGACTTTTCGTATCCTATTCGACCAGATGTTCCGATCTTGAGAAATTTCGGTCTGGCCATTAAGCCGGGTGAAAAGGTTGCGCTTGTTGGCGGGTCGGGGTGTGGCAAGTCTACAACTGTCGGGTTAGTTGAGCGGTTTTACGACCCGGATGGTGGGCAGGTCTTGATCGATGGCATCGATATTAAAGAATATAATGTCCGGTCGCTTCGTCAACAGCTGGGCATGGTCACCCAGGAGCCAGTTCTGTTTTCTACGACTATTTACCAAAATATCGTGTGGGGTGCTATCAATCCCGAAAATGAGCCGCCTACCAAAGAGCAGGTTATAGATGCCGCCAAGGCGGCTAATGCCCATGCATTCATCAGTCGGCTCCCCGATGGCTACGATACTGTTGTTGGCGAAGGTGGTGCGCTCTTGTCTGGCGGCCAGAAACAACGTATTGCCATTGCTCGTGCGCTTATCCGTAACCCCAAGATATTGCTTCTTGATGAGGCCACGTCCGCGCTAGACACCGAGTCTGAAAGGCTTGTCCAGGATGCCCTGGATAAGCTGAGCAAGTCCAGAACCACCATCACAATCGCTCATCGATTGTCCACAATTCGCAGTGCCGATCGTATATATGTTATTCGTGAAGGCCAAGTTCTTGAATCTGGAACGCATGATGAACTTGTCAAGCAAGATGGCGAATACGCTGCTATGGTAAAGGCGCAAGAGCTTCGCCGAATGGCCAACGAAAAGGTAACTGGCGAATATTCCGATGAAGAAGCTGATATCCAGCGGCTGGTAGATGAGGAATTGGATCGAAGCAAGAGAGCAGGGGGAGAAGGAGGAACCACTGCAGGCCCAAACAGATCAAGAAAATTGGGATTATTTGGTAGTAGTCGTGATAACATGCTCAAAGGCAATAGCGGCGCAGATTCTGTTGGCGATGGATTGAAACGAGCAATGTCTGTTGAAAAGTTGCAGAATGTCCTGAAATTCAATAAAGAATTATCGCTATCTTCAAACAAGTATTACACCCAAGTAGAGGAGGATAGCGAAGAAGCCACCAATTCTTCTGGTCTTATTAATAATAATAACCACCACCACCACCAACAGGATCACCAGCGGGGAGGTTTGGGGCTATTGCTAAGACTATTCTGGGAATACAGGCATGGTATATTTCATCGTTACTTTATCGGTGCCATTGGCGCAATAGTCGAAGGATCGACACTACCGCTGTTTTCAATCGTATTCTCTAAGCTCGTTGTAGTGTTTAGCATCCAAGACCACGACCAGTTCCAGCAGCAAAGTCTCTTTTACTCTCTCCTGTTTCTTGTATTTGGGGGCTCAGAATTCATTGGCATGTTTATGAGAGTCGGGTTCTTTTCTATCGGCAGCGAAAAGCTGACCCAGAAAATCCGCCATGACACGTTCAGGGCCCTACTTCGACAGGAGGCAGGATTCTATGACCATGAAGGCAATGGGACTGGCAGTCTGGCCGCCAAACTAGCCACCGAGGCCGAATGTATCAACAAGTTTGGCTCGGTAGTCTGGTCGATGCTGACTTCTTCCCTGGCATCTGTTGCAGCCGGCGTTTCTATTTCATTTATTGTGGATTGGCGGATGAGCTTGGTAGCAGTCGGATGCTTGCCATTTATCATTTTGTCGCAATACGTTTTGGCTAGAAATCTCGAAGGCTCGTCGAAACGTGAACTTGGGATGCACAAGGAGGCTGGCCAAACTGCCTCAGAGACCATCGCCAACATCAAGACTGTGGCTTCCCTGACCAGAGAACACACCTTTATCCAGATATTTGACCGATACGGATCCGATGAAAACCCAGCCTCCTCACCCCCGATCTATTTCTCGGCTTTTGCGTATGGGTTCTCAAACGCCTGCATCCTGTTCATCTATGCCTTGCTGCTGTTTGTTGGCTCGAGGTTTGTCATTGAAAACACTTTGGCAGTCCAAGGTTTGTTCCAGATCATGTTTGCGGTCATTTTCTCGTCCTTTGCGGTGGCCATGCTTTCGCAACAAGCATCTACATATACCGATGGGGTTAATGCTGCTGTGTCGATTTATGAGTTGCTTGATCGTAAACCAAAGATTGATGGAACTGACGATGGCATCAATGGAGCGCTGCCTGATTCGTATAATGGAAAGGCTAGGCTTCGGAATGTCAATTTCTCGTATCCTATTCGCCCTAAGGCTCAGATTCTTCAAAATGTATCGTTTGAAGCTAAGCCTGGTCAAACCATTGCCTTGGTGGGTGGAAGTGGATCAGGAAAATCTACAACTATAGCACTTCTTCAAAGACTCTATGATGTCAACAATCCCTCAAGCACTGCTGCTGCTGCTGTCAGAAATGGTAGTAGAATTAGTAGTAAAGCTGAGTTAAGTGACATCAATTTTAGCAGCTACAGCAGTGATGGTATTAATGATAGTGGCGGTAGTGATGACAGCAACAATCATACAACCAATGGAGAAGGAGGAGTGTTTGTAGAAGACATTGATGTCAGAGACTGGAATATACGTTCACTCCGCGACAACATGTCTGTAGTCAGTCAAGAGCCTGTCTTATTCGGCCTAAGCATTGCCGAAAACATTGCATACGGCAAGCCGAACGCAACAATGCAAGAAATCGAAGACGCAGCCAGAAATGCAAATATTTATGATTTTATCAGCAACCTTCCTGATGGATTCGATACCAATGCTGGCCAGAAGGGTGGACAACTATCGGGTGGACAGAAGCAAAGAATTGCAATTGCCCGAGCAATGATTCGTAATCCGAAGCTCTTGTTGCTAGACGAGGCAACTTCAGCTTTAGATTCAAGTTCGGAAAAAGCAGTCCAAGCGGTGTTGGATAAAGTCAAACTTGGACGAACCACAATAACCATTGCTCATCGCTTGTCTACTATCCAGGATTCTGATGTAATTGTGGTATTTCAGCGTGGCCAGGTTGTCGAAACGGGAACTCATGATGAATTGTTGCAGAAAAATGGGGTTTATGCTGGTCTTGTTAAGCAACAGTCATTGGAAGTTACGCATTAATATTTATTCTGGTATGTGTTCATATTGTCATCTCGTTATTACTTATTATCATTATTATTGCGAGTCGAGCATATCGTTTTAGCATATATTATACAGTCAACATAATTATTACTACTAGAAATATATATATTATATCTTAAATAAAATGTTTTAAATCGTTTAGTCTATTTGTTCATTTACTTTTTTATAACAATTCTTTTTGGTTTATTATTATAATAAGCTTGCACACAATAAACAGCATAGTCAAATCAAAACGAAGAGCTAGATAATACCTGTTTGGACTATTAATTAAAAGTTACTATTATCAAGCAATAAATGGTTCTTTTTATTAAGAGTTGACTGGATGACCAATTGATTGATTGATTGGTTGATTTATTGGCTGATTTATTGAGCATGAGCCAGTAGTCAATAGATTTTTTGGTTCTTTTGGATTAGTTTATGAAAACATATTATCGTTTTAGTACTAAAAATAACTCTGATGTTCGGAATTCCGCTCTCTGTGTTTCTTACCATTAGTAGTAGTAGTAGTAGTAGTAGTAGTAGTAGTAGTAGTAGTAGTATTAATAAGGCTTCGGATATTAGTACTACAACTAATGGTGCTTCAGCTGCTGGTGGTGTAACAGCGGAATATTTTAATGCTTGGGTTATGTTCCAAAAAAGTATATATATACATATATTAAACAACAGGGATTACCTCCCAAAGGATACTCCATAAATTCTTGCTATCCTACAAAGTACTATCCTTATTACTGTTAATACTTATTTTTAGTAAACCAAGGTGTTCAAAACAAAGTAGTGTAGTGGTTAGATTGAAGTAATCTATATGCTTCTACCTGAGAGATGATGATGATGGTGGTGGTGGTGGTGGTGGTGGTAGTACACAAAAAAATTGATAAAACATATACGGCCATTGTTACTGTTGCAGCTATTGAGGCTGAGGTGGATACTATTCATGTACAAATTATTAAGCTTTGAACAAAATCTAATAAAGATCAATATTAGTACAATGCCCATCAGTCAGATTATGAAGAGAGAGGGAGAAATGGAAAGAGTAAGCATGTGGATCATCCCAAAAAAATTGTTGAGATCGCTTAGGTGAACACACACATACACACACGCACACTTGGATTTATTGAGTGCGGGGAAAATTAATGGGAAGAAGATAGCTTCAAAAGAACATCAAACCATCCAACATTGGGAGGGGATATTGCTTGATCTGCTGAGAGAGAATGCGACAAGAACAAATAAAACAAGGGATCGTAGAATTCTTTGCAACTACATTCTGGTTTATACAGCTGTACTTTTGAAAGCCATTGAAGTGTATGGATAGGCAAACTATTGACAGATGTGCGCGTGTGACAATACTGGGATTTGGACTATGGAGTCTACTAGAAAGAGCTTTTGGCGCTGTAATAAAATACCCTCAATTAATGCATGGGGTAAAAGCTGATAGCGTTGAAAAGGAGTGATAGTGGACCAATTTTTTACAATGATGCGGTTGTGGCTGTAGCTGTAGCCGTAGTCCTGTGTATGAGAGATAATTTTTGAAGGGTTAATCACACACACACATTTGGCAGGGATTGCGCCTATAATCATTGGTGGCCTCCAAAAGGCACTCTTCAAAAATCATTACCCACATCTTGGTTAGAATGTGAAAAGAGAGAGAGAGAGAAATGTTAACAAGAGTAGAATATCGAATGTTTGGTTTACGGGATAAAACATTGGACTTTAGAATGGTTATTAAGAGAGAAAGCGGGTATGGTCATTCACAATAACCATTGTATGGCCAATTTAAATTATTGAATGTGTTTGTTTCAATAGGCCGATAGTGACTACCTATAATAGTCAAATTCTATCTTGCTTTTCTAGATACAAATGCTTGCGGTTGAACCAGTATAGCTTATAGATTCAAGGCATAGCTGCTGAAAGCAAATATGATATATGGGCAATAATTTTTGAAGGGTGAAAGTTCATTAGTAAAACTGGACACCCGTTTGGCTGTGATTCCCTTATAATCACTGGTCCCCAAAATTCACCCTTCAAAAATTATGATACATATGGCAAGATCTCCATCAGCTGGAAACAGACAAGTGTGCTCATACTTTCCCTGCAAATCGGCCCATAAACCATACACTTTGGCTGGAGCCTGATGGATTATTGGCCATTATCTAGGGTATTCTTCTGGTACACCTTCAAAGGAGATTTTTCCATATAGGATAGGATGGGAAGAAGCAAAATAACGATACAAGCTGCAAATATAAGTCTCTGGTCTATGTCTATGGTGATAGAGCACAGAGGCCGTATGGCATAAACGAGTGCTCTGCCGCTCTTTGTGAATAGGCAGTTTAATGGCTATTGTAACAAAGAACCAGCGATGAGCTGCAGAATAGTAATGTTATCTGCCACCTGGAAATACACAGTAGCACATTTCACCTTTTTAGGTTGGCAGCGAACAAATAAATTCCGAGGTGGCGTCCAATACTAATACATTTCTTGCTTGTGTCTGCCAGAGCCCAACAAACCTGGCGTACTGCTGCACTGCTGCTGCTTCTGCTCAAGAATTTCTTTCTTGCAAAGTAGGAAACAGTTGACCCAACGAATTTTGTACGCACAGGGACAGAGACAAGCAAAGCGATGGAGAAGGAGAAGCAAGCTATAAATGACAGGGTGTTTCCTCAAACAGAAAAACTAAACTGCACATACGGCTATTTTCCTTGGATAACCTCCTCTTCACACCCTCACACTGCCAGGCTCTTTGGCCCGCCGAACGACAAACCGACTGACTGACTACTGACCACCTCCCAGCGCTTTGCATATACACCTCTACGACGACGACAACAAAAAGCCACCCACATCCCTGAACAAAAACCCTGCAATTTATTGCTATATTCCGGTTGTAAAGCTGGTTGCTTGGTCTTGGCCAGTCTACTCTCAGTTTTGTCTGCTGTTATATTTGGATCCACGATTCGACCAAATCTGTAGTCTGAAATACACACATACAGGCAGGTCAAAAATCTTGCTTTCAGCTCTTCGCATCCACGCAGCTAAGCCCTCTTCCTCTTCTCCAGTGGGTGTGCTGGCTTTGATAGACATTTGCACTGGCTATATTCCCCCACACACCCTCAACCACTCATCCGTTCTTGGTATTACCTTGATTTTCGTCCTGATTGTTGTTTCTTGGCTTAGCCATAGTTGGCACTATAGCACCGTGGTACGGATCGTCGTTAATTCGGGGCTCCTCTAAACATTCCATCTTGGCTGTGTGTTTGGCGGCTTGTTAATATACTGACAGCAACAATAACGTCAAACCCTCGCTTTGTCTCCACATACTACACACGTATAGGGAGTATATATATACCAGGGCTTCTTCCCGTCCGTTCCCCTGGCACACCACTACCACAGAACATTAGGCACTTCATTTTCCCCATTCCTATCTTCTTCATCATTGTCATTTCTTCTAACAGCCTTACACACATTCTCTCACATATTTGACTCTGCGCCTAAACACACTCATAAATAATGTCAAGATATTCTATATCAGCTGTTTGTCCTGCGGACGATAATACAAACACCCGCAATACTTCTTGCTATGGTTATTATTGCTCGAACTCGCAGACGACGCTTACAATCCAGACCGGAGCCACGGATCTTGACAATTACACGATCGATGGCGGTCCACTCTCGGGAAGAACCATGTGCGAGTATGGCAGACGCCGCGGGTCCTCTAATTCATCAGATCGTTCGCTACCTCCTTCATCCCCACCACCTTATTCTGCATCATCAACATACTACTCCTCTACATTCCCACCACCTCCACCTTATTCAAGCAGTAGCAGTGGCGATGATGGTGCGCCTAAAAGAAAGAACAGTTCCACGAGACAAAAACTCCGAAGCATATTCGATAGCTTTAGAATCAAGCCGATGTCTGATGTACAGGTTGAACGACTATTGTTGCAGATGTAGTAGTGTGTGGTACTTGCTATAATAGTGTTTTTCTGAGCCAGTCAGTCAATGGACATTATTGTTGGTACTACAAAATTTTTATTTTATAATGTTATTATTTCATACGTCCCTTTCCTCTCTCTCTCTCTCTCTCTCTTTTCTCACCATCTCTATCTCCACATATTTTCTTTCTTGGTTTTTATCTCTCTCTTTTATATACATACATACATATTCAGCCATTTTTATTCTTTTTACTCTTATTATCCCCCCAAATTGTATTCTATCATTTATAAATAAATAATAAGCATTACATAAGTATGTCAATTTGACAATGGATGATAATAGCAAGAAAATGGTATTTTTCTAGGAGAAGATCCTCGGTTATATAATCAGAGAAACTACTAGACACCACCACCACCACCAGCCTAAAAAAATCTTTGCCTGTGATTATGTGGTTGTTGAAATTAGAACCTAGAATTTTTCGGTTTATTATTAAAAGTGGATGATATGTGCTTAGATAAACTGAATTTCTCTCTGACATTTTTTACTTTTGATGACTCTATGAGAGAGGAGAGACTCTTTTGTTCATTTTTAGAAATGAAAATCTTGAATATATTTTGTGTAGGTAGGTAGGTAGGTAGGTTGAGAGAAATTGGCCGGACCTTCATTTTGCAATAACAAAAATTCGCAGTATATAATTTTGCCATTGAAAACTGACAGAGAGAGAGAGAGAGTGTGTGTGTGTGTGTGTGTGTGGCGTTTTCTATTTCTTGAAAACGTAATAGTGATGTGGTGTGTAGTAAATGGTTGTCAGATTTCAGCTGGAATCAAATAGGTCTCAAGGTTTTGCCCTAATAATAATGACAATAACAATTTTGTGGAGACTAATCTGCTGATCTAATATTGACCGTTGATTGTAGTGTTGGGTATTGGGATTAGCCAGCAGCTGGGCAAGTGCTTTCCACCAAAAGGGAACAGGCCGGTGCGCTCACAAATTCCCTGCACAAATCAGCCCATAAGCCATACATTTCGGCTGGAGTCTCACAATAATTGTTGGTTAGTATTCAAGGGAATACCCTAGTACCCTTGCGGGGGAGGTTCTTTCGGCTGGCCAGTGTATGTAGGCAAAGGCTATACTATAAGGGGAGAACTGGGAGGCAATAATAGTGCAGAATAAGGGGGGAAGAGCAAAAGAAGAGTGGGAGCGCATTAGACGCATGTGTGCATAAAGACAACTTTGGAGGCTGTATGGTGTGTGGGCTTGAATATTGGCAAATGAAAAGAGAGGATGGGCTGAAATGGAATATTGAAGGAAGAGGCTATCCAAGAAATAAGTTTCCAGGGTGCTGAATGGATGGGGTAGAGTGGAAAAGGCTGAATAATAGTAATGGGTAAAAAGCAGTAATAGTGGTGAAGGCGGAGAGAGATAAAGTGATGAAGGGATATGGCAAAGCTGGTGGGTGGGCTCATGGCGGAGCCATTATACATACTTGCACATACATACGCAAATGTTTAAAGCCTAGGCTGGCAAGCAAAGGACAAAGAAAGCCAGGGCGAATTGTACTGAGGAGAGGGCCTGTGGTGGTTCTTGTGTCAGTGAGTCTACGATACTGAATAGCGACAATCTTAATGGTGTTTTTGTGTTATAGTATCCAGTCAATTGGCAGGATGGTGGGAGACTACTGATGGCTGTTAATGGTGGTCGTGGTCATGGTTTCTGGATTCCTTAAGGCTTACTACACATGACAAGGCCAAGATTAATGAACGATCAAAGCCAAGCTAAACACATATAGTAGAACATGAAAATGTTTCGAGCAAGTTGGTTAAGCCAGCTTTAGCAAAGGGACCAGCAACTATCCAAAGCAGAGCACACACCAGAAAATAGGCGGGCCATGGGTGGTAAAAGGTTTGCAGGCACAACACACACACACATATATGCACACAAAGCCAGCAAGTACTGAAAAGAATTTGTGTGTTTATATATTCGTCTATTCTCCATTATTTTTATTGTTGTTTGGGCTGCCACACATGAGCCTTGTCGTCTGCTTATGCTTTGAGCTCTCACAAGGTTCCCATTTTGACTTGCCATTCATATTATCTCTCTCCTCTTTCTTCCCTCCTCCATTAGCCCTCTCTTTATATTATCTATTCTGCTATTTTGTTTTACTGATATTTGGTTGTGACCATTTGGCGGCCTTATACGCACTCTCTCCAAGTTTCTCTTTACACAGCGGCGTGTGTGGGTGTGCGAGTGTGCTATTTTGGCTCTCCTCCAAATACATTTATTTTCACAAGTTTGGTTAATGAGCAAAGACTCAATCAGCCCATTCCTATATTCGTGTCGCGTTTGGTTCTATATCAGCGCTTATTGACCATATCACCGCACAGCATTCGGGTCCACCTACAAACATACGCATTTGCTTTCTGATTCCCAATCCGCCTGAGTTCAAGTCATTGTCACACTTGTTTTTGCACGCGCGTGTCTGAATTTGCTCGAAAGCCAAGCGTCCCGTGCTTATGAGATATATAGCTGCGGTGCTACTATTATAGTCTTAGCTAAATATACATATATTTAATTGTTATCGACAATCCCGATCGTAATAGTAATAGCAATAATACCAGCAGACCGACTATACAAGAGACTCCAAAACACAGACCTATTCTGACATTACGGGAAAAGCTAGCAAGATATATTCAATTCTACAACTAACTGGCATTTATTTATCTTTCAGAGAAAGCCCACCCAGTTCGAGAGTTTCGGATCATAATAACTAACTAACTAACTAACTAACCGAGCATAGCTAATCATCAATATCGTCTCAACTAGCATTGCACAGAACAGACGTATATGCCAGCTTAGTGCTTCAAAATATCAGCCTTTAATACTAATCTTGAAGTACCAAGAAAACAAATATTATTCATTGCCAAATCCCCAAAACCCCACAGTGCTACTCACAACATCGCCCCCCTCTCTGTAATAAAAGGTACAGTGTTTGTGGAAAAGTGCCAATTAAAGCTTCCCAGGTTCCTGCACCACCAGATCGCTAACAAAGTCGAGTAATAATAATAATAATAATAATACTACAGTCCCGCCTTTGTTAATACCTTTGTCTGTATATAGCCAAGATCGAGTCCTTGAACCTTTTTTTTGGCTAAAAACGTTCCAAAAAATCCACCAAAAGACTATTCTAAAATATACCGAGGAATCAACAGAGCGCAAAAATCCAAAATCCCTAATATCTTTTCCTCAAAGATTAATGCCACGGGGTTTAGTGATCCAGAAGACGAAGAAGAATACTTTAAAGTTTCCAACAGCAATTCTCGCTCGCCATTATCCAAAAATTATTCGCCTTCTTTGATACCAGGGCCGATTGCGACAGTAACAGCAACACTAGTCTCATCGCCATTATCTCCGTCTAAACGAAATAGTTGTAATAAAAGGCATTCAAAGAGAATGGTGGCAGTCACTGGAGAATACCAGAGACTAATGGCATCTAAAAACAACAGCGCCAACTTATCGTCATCTTCATCTGGTGCCACTAGCAATGAAAATAGCAGGTTTGCTGCAAGTTCACATTTAAACTCCAATCTCAGATCACGGCGGAAAAGCGCAATGACCACTACTGCCGCCGGTGCTTTAGGGAATTCTAATGCCAGCAGTAATAGTAATAGCGGCAGTGGGGCAGACCAACCATCACGGACGTATTTGAATAGGCCCATTGGTGGTGGTGACGCTACTTCAGGGACTACCGGCTCAGGAACAAATCAAAGATTAGGTCATGAAGGATACTCGTCGGTACTCAATCCTAAAGTTCCACCACCCAAACCATTGAGAACGTCAATATCTAATACTTCCGTCGCTTCTAATTCCAAGCCTTCAGGCAACATTAACAACAACAATACAAGTAGTGGTGTCAGAGGAGCCAATTTGGCTTCAACTGGATCAGGAAGAAGATTAACGAGTGCTGCTACAGCTGGTGGTGGTACAGGCAGTGGGACGGAAGGGTTAGCTAGAACTGGACGAAGAGCTACACATGTTTCGACTACCTCGACTAGGAATGCTACTGGTAGTGGACCTAATAGCCGAAGTGGATCTGTAGCAAGCAATAAAGGTGGTGGTCAAAATACTTCTTCTGGTAGTGGTGGGGTTACACAAAGACGATACAATCCAAATTTACGAACCATTGTGGCCAGCACTAGCGATTCTGGAAGGCCCAGCGGAGGAAATACCAAAATGGCCAATATTACTTATAATGTTAATTCTAGTGCCCCAAGGACTGTTCACGCCAAATTGGAGATCAGCAGCAGTGGAACAGCTAAAAATACATCTACGGTGGGTGCATACAAGAGTAAAAGTACGCCTGGAGCAAGCACCAATAGTAATAATAGTAGTAGTAGTGGTGGTGGTGGGGGCAGATCAAGTGGTACTACAGTATCAAAGAATAAGGAATATCGACGTGGTAGTGGAATTGTTGATGGAGTGAGCTCAAAGAGTGTGGCTAAACCTCCACTTCACCCTTCAGCTACTGGTGGTGGTGGTGGGGGTGCAAGCGGACCATCCTCGAGACGTAGTAGTATAATCTTGTCGACACAGCAGCAGCCTACAAGGCCAAGTATGGTATCTAGCTCCAAGGTTGTAGTAGATAAAAGATCGAATCCACTTTTAACATCAGTAACAGCAATAAGAACCAAATCATCACAATCCCAATCAAGTTCGATTATTAATGGTGGTAACGAGCGGAGCCGGCTAGGCGTTTCTGGCTCATCTTTGGCATCAGGCAAGTCATCGAGAAATTCGCTGGGTCAGCCCAGCCCACGACCACCTAAACCTGTCATATCTGCGGCGGAGGTCTCAAAGAAGATCATGTCAGCATCTGTTAAGCCATCTACTTCGACAGCCTATAATGCTGCACTCAATTCAGCTGCTCATGCACCCACTTCTGGCGCTGAGGCGTCATCGAGATATTCCATAGATCATTTGCGAAGTGATTTGAGTAATAAACTCAATGTTGCGAGTTCGTCTTCTGGGGTCAACAGTAACAGTAGCAAGGGATCGCATCAAGGAATGACGGTTCAATTATCGTCTAAAGGTGGTAGCACTACCAGTGTTTCTAAACCAACCCTAGGATCATCATTTGTTTCATCTTCTAGTGGAGTGACCTCAAAATACGTTCCAAGAAATCAGAAGCAGTCAACCTCCACAGCAATAGCAGCTTCATCATCACTAACTACTGGTGTAACCAAAGCACCTTCTAATGGTGAGATAGTAACTGGCCAAGCCGTTTATTTGCCCCAAGCACCAACCAGCAGCAGCAACAGCAGTGGTGGTGGCCTAGGAAAACCTGCTGCCATCAGACCCAAAGGTTCGACAGGCACATTGGCAAGCTCTGTAGGCGGAGCCAGCAATAGTGGTGTTAACACCAACAAACCACCACCAATTCCAATGCAGACGCACCCAATGATGTCAATGAATATGCAAAACCAGCCCCAGTATGCTAATAGTGCAGCGACAAGTGCTGGTAATCATCGGTACCAGCCACCACAAAAGCCTCAGCAAGTGCAAATTCACTTCCCAATGGGCAATGGCAGCAACAGTTTACCCATGAGTGCCGTGTCTGATGTTAATGTGCTAGCAACATCAATGGCAACGTCATATCAACATCCTTTGCCTGTTGTGTCAAATGCAATAATTCCACCATCGCAGAAATCAGTTCAACCCCACATGAACATAAATGTGCCCATTTCTGCTGGAGTAAGTGGCGGTGCTGGATATCCCAACCAAATTCCAGGATCGGCCATTATGGCGATGAATGGAGCCAATGTCGGAATGCTGGCTACAACAAGCCCAATATCGCCTATGAGACCGCATCCATTACCACCCCAGGTACCAGTATCATCAAAGCCCTCAGCGTCGGCTGTTCCAGCCCGGACACCACAGGATGTACTTAAGCATCATGGAAACATGCTCACAACATTTGAAAGAGGCGAGATATTGGAATATCCCCACATATACTTTATTGGACATCCTAAGAGCAAGCCAGGACTAGCTGGAGGCAATTCCAATGGAGGAGCCCAGGGACGCGGTAACTATGGATTCGACGACGAGCGAGGCGATTACCTTGTACGACTTAACGACCACCTTTTATATCGATACGAATTGACCGAATTGTTGGGAAAGGGCTCATTTGGCCAAGTCTTGAAGGCTATGGACCACAAAACAGGCGAAACAAAGGCCATCAAGATAATTAGAAACCGTAAACGGTTCCACCACCAGGCTTTGGTCGAAGTCAAGCTCCTGGAGTGTCTACGGCGATGGGATCCAGACAATTCTCATTGTTTGTTGCAGATGACGGACCATTTCTACTTCCGCAATCATTTGTGTATTGTTACTGAATTGTTGTCGATCAACATGTATGAATGGCTCAAAGCTAATCAGTTTGCTGGAACCCCAAACATATTGTTGAAGCACTTTACAAGACAGATTCTTTATGCTTTGGGGTTGATGTCCCAGCATAGAATTATACATTGTGATCTCAAGCCTGAAAACATTTTGTTAAGAGTCAAGCCTCCACAAGTGATTGATCATAACTCCAACCCACGATCAAACAGCGCAGCAGCCTCATACCTCCACAGCAATAGTGGAGGTTCACATAGACCCGCCCACCCACTTTCTCATAACCAATTAGTTCGCGATATCGAGAGAGGCTTATACACAATCAAGGTCATTGACTTTGGTTCCAGTTGTTTCGAAACTGAGCGAGTTTACACGTACATTCAGTCAAGATTCTATCGATCGCCAGAAGTCATTCTTGGTCATGCGTATGCCACTGGTATAGACATGTGGTCGCTAGGGTGTATAGTCGCAGAGTTGTTGACCGGATTCCCATTGTTCCCAGGTGAAAATGAACGTGAGCAGCTGGCTTGCATAATGGAAGTTCTAGGGCCTCCGCCTGGATACATGATTGAAAGGGCGCCCAGAAGAGACGAGTTTGCTGACGATTTCCGTAAAATTATGAACCCTGCGTTAGCCACTGGTACAGCTGGAAACATATCTAACCAGCAAAACGTTTACATGCCCAATTCAATGGGTGGCGGGTTTAAGGTTGGAAACTGGGTCATCAGAGCGTACACTAATTCAAAGGGTAAAAGAAGGCGCGTTGGAAGCCGGCCATTGTCACAGGTATTGGCCCGGGCACGTGACCCAAAACTAGTAGACTTTGTGATGCGAGCTTTGGCATGGGATCCAAGTGTCCGGTTAACACCTAAAGAAGCGGCTATGCATCCATGGATGCTTGAGCAGCAGCAACAGCAGGCAATGAGTGGTGGTAATGCACCGGGAGCAATGGTTGGCTTGGTGCCTCATCAAATGGCCATGATGAATCCTCAATATCCACAGCAGCAGCAGCACCCACAGCAAAAAGTAGTTGGCTTGACACGAAACAATTCCATGTATAATCCCAATACCACCAGCCATGCGTTGGCAATGAAGCAACAACAGCATCAGCAGAGACAACAGCAATTAGGAATGAAACGCTAATTTATTATTTATTTATATCTCTACTAAACAAACTACTACTATTCTATCCATTCATCTCTCTCTCCTCTCTATCTCTCTTATTTTTCTTTAATACAAACAACAACAACAACAACAACAATAGCATTATATTAAATACACTGCAATATAGCCGTCGTCATTCCTTCTTTTTCTCCCCCCACTTTCCATGTTCTCTCTTGTCGTAACACTACTGAAAAACAATACATTTACATTTATAAATGAAATCATTTTAATACATTCGCCTACTCCTCCTCGCTCCTTTTTCATTTTCACCACCTCCAGGTACCACAAATACAACAATGACATATACTATTACTACTAGTACTTCTTACAATTAGTTTTTGTCTCATTATTTTCTTTTTCTTTATTTGCAAAAAAATGTTTTTTTGATAGTGATTATTACTAAAATGAATGTTATTTAATCTTTTCCTACTATTAATTTATAATAATAGTAATAAGCTTGAACTATAAATTGGAGAGTGTGTGAAATGTTGAGGATGACAAGTTTATGAAAAAAAACTGATCAAAGCAAAAAAAGGTCGATCCAGACGAGACTTGAACTCGCAATCTCCAGCTCCGGAAACTGGCGCCTTTCGATTAGGCCACTGGACCAAATGTTATCGGAGCAAAATGAAATTAGTTAATATATATACCAATGCGAATTACCCGTGATTAATTACCAGATTTAATATTAACCATTGTTCTCTAATTTTTACAATTGCTTCTATTCGAAAGTTTATTCACATTGGGAAATTGATATTTGTTTATATATTTTTACAATTCTGCTATATTGTCATAAACTTGAACAAATATATCATTCGTATTTATCTTCAAAACGTATATTCAATGGATCTTCCATATTTTCTTTAAGTAAGCATACACATACCCACATGCGTCTCAACAACTTTCGTTCATTTCTTAGTAGCACGCTTAGAGTATTTGAATAAATTTTATCATTTTCGTTGCATTCCGCTAATTTTTGATGGTATCTTTCTATTATATGTCTATGTTGTTTCTCCTCCTGCTGCTGTTGTGGTTGTTGTTTAGATTGTGATGATAGCGACTTTGGATTTTTATACCACTTTATTTCTACTTCAAAAGCTCGCTGATTAAAGTTATTTTCTTTTATTTTTGTTTTGTATTGTTTGATATGTGTTTGTAGTAGTTCTATTTGGTCGATTATTATGTCCAAATTTTTGAATTCATCTGAAAATTGTTTTTTGGTCATTCTGGATAGGTATGTGGTTTTGATTATTTAGTATGTCGGTAGTGGATGGTTTAAATGTTATTTTGTAGTTAAAAAAAGGGATTTATAAACTACAGAAAACACCCGATATTGTTATGTGTGCAATAAATATTATGAAAAGAGGAGGGGAAATGTTAAAGTACAGATTTATTTTTTAATATAGTTTTATCACTCTTAGTACCATTTGATTCATTATAGTTTTGATATTTTTTATTGAGTGGGTAAATGAAAATGATATTGTATATATCAATGACATGGCATCCTTTATTACTTTATACGAATGCAATATCACAAGGAAAATATTATCTATTGTTAAAAATTCAAAATGAACATGTGGAAGATAATTTTTGAAGGGCAAATATTATTAAAATTGGACATCATTTAGCCGTGATTGCCCCTATAGCCATTCACCCTTCAATAATTATTGCCTGTATTTGTAAATTCAGCATTTATTGTCAAGTACTTAAAAGAAAAGAAATTGGGAAAATCATAACCATCAGCGATAAGAGTGATATTATATATCAAATGCTAATACAGTTTAGCGCAGGTTATCAATGTACTCATCGCCTTTATCCAAAGCCTCACAAGCATAAAGAAGATTCCGATTGATGAAATACTCATAATATCCAAATTCACTCTTGCTTTTCAAGTTAAAGAGACGTCTAGGCCAAGGGTCCTTCCTTTCTTTCACAAGCAGTATAGCCTCCAGCATATCGCCATTTCTTGCCGTCATCTGTGAAACAAAATTCCTTGGTCTTTCTACTATCTTTCTTCCCATCCTACTGGTCTTTAGACATTTGAAGGGATTCATGTACTTGTTGCATTCCAAGATCTTCTCATGTGCTTTCCGATCGTATTTGGTCATTATGCTGTGGACTATAATGTTTTTGTGGGTAAGAATGCGATGATACCCAGGAATGTCACTGTGTACTTTAACGCCTTTTATGTGCAGGTTAGATATGATTGAATCTATTTTTGAAGGAATCCTGGCTACTGCAGCTTTACTTTTTCGGGGTCTACTGCTGCTACCACTTTTACCCTCAACCAATTTATCACTGGTCTTGTTATCCAAGATTTTGGACACTCCTGGTGTTGGTGGTGGTGGCTCTTTAGATGTAGCAAATATTGTAGCAGCTTGATTACTTTCAGCTGGTTTAGTTTCAATAAACTTTGCCTTCTTTGGAGGTGGTTCCAAGGTTTTTGATGATACTTTGGATTTAGGCATTGTATACCAAAAGCAAATGTGTGTCTATTATCATTGATGTTTTCAAAGTTAGTATTAAAAGTGCTTCCTTAAAGGTTGAATAAAATATAATATTGTAAACTTACAAACTATCGAATATAGTTTAATGAAAAGAAATTACTGGGCCTGGTCAGGCTGCTTCAAGGTATCTTTAACCATAAAAACAGCAAAGCTTAAAGAAGTCATGCTATATATATTTAGATCAAATCAAATTGGTTTTATGAGAACGTACAATTGATATATTATTAATTAGCATTTTATTTTATTGAAATAATTATAATGGTAATTTCCACATATCAAATAGTCTATTCTTGAGCCAAAAGTTAAAGAAATGCTTATATCCGGCATACATTTTATTGGATCATATAAGAGACAATGTTCTTGGCAACTGACTATGGTTGTACCGATAGTCAGCATCGACCCAATGCAAAATATTGGTAAAATATGATCAATTTGTCATGCCTATCATGGTCTTTTTTGAATCTTGCGAGTTAATGCTAGGTATTATCAAAATAAAGTGAAATTTGTCAATAGTTATACCGAGTATATTAGAACTCATTAATTGCCACTTATTAAAGAGCTAAACAACAGCAATAATAATAATATTGATAATTAAAAAGAAACCATTATACATTTGAAATGCTATGATCAGCAATGACCGTGTGCCTATTTGCTATCCACCTTTTTATTGTTTAGATTGTATAAAAAGGAACCAAAATATAAAACTAATAATTTACATCCGAATCCTCATAGAGTTTTCAACTGTCTGCTTCTTTTGCAATAAATTAAAAATATGCTACACACTTCACCATTATCTTTTTGAACACAAGGCTGAGTGTAATTTAATAATGAATGCTCTCTATCCATTTTAGAAGCCCTATTTATTAATGAATATACTGAGTAAAAATATGAAAAAATTATTATGATATCTTTTTCAGAAACTTTTGGTTCAGAATTGTATTATGCATAGTAAATTTTAAAGATAGAGTATATTAGGCTGTGGTTTATTTTTTTGTAATAAAAATAGTTTTTAGATACTATATCACTTAAATTATTCATTGAATCTCAATGCTATGTTGTTTAGTAGTTAATGCTAAGTAGTGCTATGGAATCCTTGACTCAGATGCCTTGATAATTGTGTATATACTATGTTAGTGCTTCAAATATAGGCTCAAATATTAAATACATCTCTAATAAATATCCATTGCACTGATTCAGTCTACTATAAAAAGATATTTATCCTGCCTTACTTATTTATTTGAAAAAAATCACCCTAAACATCACTCTCAAGTCCCTAAAATGAATTCTATTATTACAAGCCATGACAGTAACAGGTTTATTTATAAAAGATGTCCTATTTATATAGATTTTTGTAATTCTATTTATAGTCCTTATTTCTATAACCAATATTTTGAAAAACATCAATAGACTTATTCACTTGCCCTGTTAAATTAAAAAATCTATGATATGAGTAAAATTAAGGGAAAGATAAGTGTTGGGCCGTAGCCCACATGGTATGCCCTGAATGATCCCAGATGGGATTATTCCGTCCTGAACAATTCAGGATCACCCTGAACAACTTTCAGTTGATCAGAGTGATTCTGAATCAATCATGATTAGAAGCTGAGGACTGCATTCCTCATTTACCTTTTATTAGTTTAGTTTAGTTCAATGAAGAGTTTCACCATCTTCATTACCTTTTATAAAATCATACTTTTATTTATTTAAAAATAAAGTTGTGGTTGAAAGGATTTGAAGAGTTATAGTTAAACCTTATTGTTTACCATATAAAATCATTCTTTACCGTCCATTGTCATTCCAGACGATTTTTAGTTGACAATCTTTATTTACATTCCCTTCCCCATTCATATTCATCCTGAATGATATTTTTATTCTGTTATTCACGCACCCTTGTGCTTTTCCCTTATCCCCGTTCTGAATGATTTTGAACCATTCTGAACGAAAGTCTTTTCAGTGATAACTTATCCAGAACAGTTGAGGCTTGTCCCGGACGACCCTGGTCTGTCAATAAGTACTGTTGTAACCATCATATTATGGGTTAGTTTGGCCTTTATATAGCTTTGATTTTTGATACACTTTGGTTTTAGTGTGAGGTTTTCTTTTATTTATTTTATCAATAAAGTACCTATCAAGTACTTGTTTATTTAATGATGATGGTTTCCACAAGTACAATGACTTATCACTAGTGGTTTGAGCTAGTTGAGCTTGATACTCAGATGACAGGGATAAGGGTAAATTATGCAATGGCCAATAAATATGAAGAAAGCCAAGTTTTTGCAACTGTTGCAATAGCTTTCTGTGATATTATTATTGTTGAAAGGGAAGGTATGATGTGTGAAACCCTTGGGAAAATGGCTTGTATACATATACACCACAGGAGTGATATGGGGATCTAATCAACCCTATCCAAACAACAAGATCTGTTGATCAAGAAAAAACTTCATAGTTAATAACAAATATTCTTTTGTTGACTAGTGCAATCCTTGTTTATAAAATATATTATTTTACTATAAACTCCAACATTATCACATTCTTAGAAATATATATATATAAATTTAACAACCCATAAGTACCTTATAGGTATTTCTGAATATTATTTTATAACAGTTTTACTTAGTTTATTGTTTCTATAGATTTTACTTTTATTGTTATTTTTAAATAAATAAATACTAGTCTTATAGAACCCCATCTCATTTTGGAGATCCCCTGTAAAATCCCAACACTTTCATAACTAAAGAGATATATAAAGAAAATGATGAATATCAACTTAAACCAGAAAGGAGGATAATAGATCATAGAGATGGTTATAACAGGCAAGCAGATTTAGCTGTATATAAAGGAAATGATGTCTTTTATATACATGAAAGCAAGCCTCAATCTTATAAATATAATTACACAGATCTTTTGGTATCATATGCTCAGGTGTATATGAGTGCAATGGCAGCACTACAATCAAATGCAGCTATAAAAACTATACAAGGATCCTTGAGCTTTGGTGTAAAAATCTTCTTCTTTTCAGCAACATTGGTTCAGGATGACAAAATAATAATTAATCCAGGCCTCAAGGAGTACAAAATTTCTAGCCTACATGTTATCAACTCAATAAATGGCTTCAAAAATCAGTACCACTCTGACTACCATAATCCTGATGAAGATGAAGTATATCCTGAAATTATTGTCAGTGATGATGATGAAACCAGTACTAATTACATGACTGATGATGATACTGACAGCCTTTATATTCCCAGCAATTGAAAGGTAAAAACTGAATAGTGTAAATTATATTTTTGAAATTCAATTTTTAATATTTTTATAAACAATACAATGAGATTTGACTATCCATTTTTGTCACTTACAAATTGGTACCATGTTATTATGGGTAATAGTTTTTGAAGAATGAATTTTGGTGACTGCTGATTATAGGGGAAATCACAGCCAAATAGATGTCTAGTTTTACTAGTAAACTTTTACCCTTCAAAAATAATCACCCTTATTGTATTGTCGCAAATTTTATCTAGAATTTTATGTGTGAAATTTATGATTATTACGAATGAGATTAGAATTCATAGGGTCATGGGTAAAATGAATGCTTAGGAATTGCATATCAAATGGAATGTAACTTGGTTAAAAATTGAGACCCATTTATATCTATTTCACATTTGATAACTAGTGAAATTTAGCCATATATGTGAGCTCTTTAAATGCCCAGCGATGTCTTGGATATGATTGAAAACAAATTTGAAGCCACATTTTTGTTGGTTAGCGACTGAATTTGTAGAAAATGGGAGCAACGATAAACATTTCAAACCATTTTCCAAATATTCTGTGTATGATTGTACCTTATATAGGTCAAAGTGAAGTAAAGTTTACAATACCAGTGAGGAGATTACTAGGATACTTTTAGCTTCAAACTAATGTATGACTATATAGAGGATCCGTTAGTAGTAAAATTATTAGTAGCGTTTAATCAGACCCTTTTTATATTATATATATCCGGGAAGATATGAGCACTGATGCAATGGTGCCGGATAATTTGGCTAGACATATTGTTGGTTGACATATACTAATTGTCTAGAGTTTTGCAGTTGAAATAAGACAGAAATTTTATTATGAAGGCCAAATCGCAATAAGGAACAATTATTTCCTCTTCACCCTGAAATATGTGGCAGGATAGGTTGGTGAAAACAATAATAATCACTGATTGTGGTCTCTTCATGAAGTTATCTTTTACTTGTCTTTCTACACATTATTGGTCTTTTACAATTTAATTTATTACTTTTTAGTTACTACTCTATTTCAAAATTGGTACTAGAAGAACCCAAAACATATAACCATATGGATACTGAATATAACCACTGTTGGCTAAATAGCTTTAAAGCTGTTGCAACGAATGAATTTTCCCAAAGCACTACTTGTACTGCCACTAACCTAGGTACTAGAGCTACTACTCCCGACGGCAATATCTCAAACCGAGAAATGAGGATAAAGAAAGCTAGAATAGAATCAAGCCCAGAGGATGGGCATAGCAAGGAAAGTATTGAAAGTGCCGCTGAAACGGAATCGACCATGATGAGTGGAAAAACACCAAACTCTTACCTTATTCCTAAACCACACCCTCAGTCAAAATACATCGACATAAATGAGTGGCTATCAAACTATGTTGCTTGCAAGTATTCGGTTGATATATCCACAGCAGCCAACACTACTAGTGAAGAGAAAATAGCCAGACAGCTGATGATCCTTCATGACTCTACGCTTTATATCCGTACAACAAATACTCAGCTGCCAACATTCATACACCCAATTACCAACGATCAATTGATGCAACTCCTCATCAGTGTGTATAGCATGTCCTTGTCTGGTATGGCCAAATTTTTACAAGACAGATACAATACCACCACTGCCAAAACAACTCTAAATAACAATAGTTGTAGTGGTTTTCCAATGAACGTTGTAAAACCAATGCTTGTCAAGTTTTATTTGAAACGAATACAAGCAACTATCAAAAGCAGCGAAGATATTAGCTGCCAGATGCTCAACTTTATGAATTCGTTAAAATGCCAAGATTTTAACTCTTGTATTGGTGATATTTTGAGCACCCTCGTCAAAGATACTTGCCAGAAAGACTACAATGAAACTGCCGCAAAGATTTATGAATTCTATTCAAATTACTATTTTCAAGCGAATAAAACTGTGGTACCTGGTATTCCGTTCATTCTAGACAATTTGTCAAGCTCATTTGTTGTTGATCTTGATAAAGAACAGGACAATAGTGAGGATAGAGATAATGATGATTCACTGGATAAAGATATAAATCCCGCTGACACAGCACACTGTTTCCACAGGCTTGGATTTCATGACTCAAATAAATTTCATTCAGGCCTAATCAACATTGATAAAGGAAAGTTCAATATTGCTACAATAGAAAAACGAAAAAAGTATGTCTTTCAACATCTTTATACGTTCATTTATATGACATTGGATACAAATTCATACATAGCGTTAACTAACTATCCAGTTTCTCTCCAATTTATTGTCTGATTATTTAGGGGGTTTTATTGCGAAAATCTTGGCCAATTCGAACATGGCGATCGACTCATCAAAATCAGTTTAGAGGCTAGCCTCACATTTACTCAAGGAAAATATCCAGCCATTGTTATATCCGATCCAAAGCATTTAAACAAAGGCATCTTTTATGACTTTGATAATATTGAAAGTTCCAAACATTATAGGCGCACTGCCACCCGTTATTTTATAATTAGACTTTCGAATATTTTCCCAAAAGATCAGTTGTTTGATGCTAAAACGGCCTTTATCAGAGTTATGCGAAGAGATTAATAGTAATCTCATTTCATTCTTTTTTTTTTCATATTAGATTGGTTGGATGTACAACTCTTTTTTGCTTTGCTTCCTTTTTAAACAATTTGAATACATCTTTGCTACTAAACTAACATGTGTTATGCAGTACGAGGATATCATATTTTGCTACCATCAATTGTGTGATGTCTCTAAATTCTGATCGAGATTCTGCTTACCTTTTTGATTATACCTTGATCAATTCAATATCTCACCATGATTACCCGATCTAATTTGTACTTTTTCTTTTTGTTTAGATCACTCTTTATAGGCTTTTGTCAATCAACCTACTTTGTTTCCTTTTCCCTTTCTCATTATAGACTTATTATACTACCATACGGATCTCGAATAATGCACAAATTCACATAACACTGCAATGAAAATGACTGAAGAAAAGGATCACAGTAACCCAGAAACAAAGAAGAAGCTATTTTCAAGCGTAATGGACATAAGAAACCAGACTCCTTCATCGCCACTAACCACCACAAACTCTACAGAAACACTCAGTGATAACAGTAACAATGATAAAAGCTCTTCCCAAACATTTGGTTGCAGAACATTGGACAACAAAGACGATGTGTTCCAATACAATGC
The DNA here is from genome assembly GCA_027575805.1 of Mycoemilia scoparia. NCBI lineage: Eukaryota > Fungi > Kickxellomycota > Kickxellomycetes > Kickxellales > Kickxellaceae > Mycoemilia > Mycoemilia scoparia. Next base: position 10,273 of record JANBPU010000081.1, on the reverse strand, counting down.
ATGGGACCACGTAGATCCAGGAAGTGATCACGAACGACATGCCCAAGAAATGATCAATGTACAGAAACAAACTCCAGTTCCATCTGATACAAAAGAGCAATTTAATAATAACCCAAACTATTATTGGAACAAGTTTTATGAAAATAATCAAAACAGATTTTTCAAGGATCGCAAATGGCTTAAAATCGAATTCCCTGAACTATACAACTGGCGAGAACAAAATGATCAGAGCAACAGCAATGCTGGAGATTGTGATGGGAAATTTAGGGTATTGGAATTGGGCTGTGGTGCTGGCAATGCCATTTTCCCTTTACTCCAGGATATTTCTGATCCTCGGTTATTTGTTCATGCCTGTGATTTTTCTAAAACTGCTGTGGATGTTGTGAAATCGACGATAGATGATATTGCCAAACAAGAAGAGGATGAAACCAGTGGAGGTAACATTAACAACTGTGAGATTGGAATCCGTGAGAGGTGCAATGCTTTTGTTTGGGATATTTCCAGCCCCCAATTGCCACTGGAACATATCGAACCTGGCTCTATCGATATCATATTGCTCATTTTCGTATTCTCGGCTTTGCACCCTGATCAGTGGAAACAAACCATAGATAATTTAGAAATGGTATGCCTTTATTTGTCTCATATAATTCATGCTGTGCCCCCGCCCCCTCCTCCCAGACATTTATTTATTGACTATAATTTTTGTTTGCTTGCTATGTGAAAACATAATGTAGCTGCTTAAACCTGGTGGCATGATATTGTTCCGAGACTATGGTAGGCACGATTTGGCTCAACTCCGGTTTAAAAAGAACAGATACCTTGACGAAAACTTTTATGCAAGAGGCGATGGTACTAGAGTTTATTTCTTTACATCCCAACAGATCGAAGATTTATTCACTGGCAAAAACTCTTCTAGCAACACTGATGATGTTGAGGGTGTAAAGAAATTTCAAGTATTGCAGAATGCCATTGATCGCAGACTTTTGGTTAATAGAAAACAAAAGGTCAAAATGTATAGAGTTTGGTTGCAAGCAAAGTTTAGAAAGCCACTTTGTTGATATTTACAATTCTGGTAATAGTAATAATAGTAACAATATTATCATCGATCCTGCTATCCACACAATTACAGTTTTTGCTTTAAAATGCCATGACAATTTTTACTTTTGGTGGGTCGTATACAGAGATTATCCTTGATAATAATGTCAATGCTTTTCAAAGAATTGTGTACTAGAAACTAAGTAAAACAAAACAGTGGTTACTCAGACGTGATGCGATGCAATGGAATAGGAAAAATAACGCCAACTTGTAAATATTTATTCAAAGATTCTTCCAAAATAGGAGCAAATGTTTTCCTGAAAATTACTAGTTTATTTTAAAGTAATGCATTTGTAGAGCGACTATTTGGCATATTTGGAAGTCGACAAACTAGAAACATGCTCGATTGTAGGCTGTCTTAGTAATGTTTGCCGGCATGCTTGTGCTTGTGCTCATCGTTGTCACTTTCATCGTGGTCGTTCTTGTGGTGGTGATAGACCTTGTTTTTAGTAGTTTTGTGATCTTGGTCCACGTTAGCAAGCTGTATATTGACGGGGAGATTGAGTCCCAAAAGAGCTCCTTCGGCAGAGTCCTTTTTATTGCCACCGAGATCGGGATTTGGTGAGGCATAGCAAAATTGCTCATTGCCAAGAGACAAGAGAAGGACGGCGCAGAAAGCTACGAATGAAGAGGCGGCGATTGTGGACTTCATTATTGTTGCGAAATATTATATACAAGCTCAATAGTAAGAATTATAATTTGGAATAAACCGTAGAAAAGAATAAATATGTGTGTGTGTGTTTATATGCCTTTTTAGTGGTTTAGAGCAAGAATATTTATACATTTCTGGATGCGATGGTTTTCTGCAACAAGAGGTTATCGCATATGCCCTTAACATTGATTGATTTAGAAAATGGGGCCATCTTTAGCAGAAAGGTGAATTGCCCACAATACAAGCAAGTCTCATATTATTCGATTTAACATTGACTCTGTACAAATCAAGCTGTGTTGGGCAAATTGCTTGGTTTATATATCTTTTTTTATGTCCGAATGACTGGGACATTTTGTATACACTTCAAAGTGTTTAAAATTTTGCGACAGGCTTTTGACATCTTGAAAAAATAAGTGTCAAATGGATTCTACTGAGGTTTGGTCCTACAATGCTTAAAATTATGGATGAATGCCAACTACTCTTTTAAATAAATCAGCCCAAGTTTGAGAAAGTAAATATGTCAAGTCCCAGTCTGAGGCTAATAGAGGTATCCTTGTTGTGTCTTTAAAGGCAACCAGTTCAATAGCCCCTGGGATAATTGTCAAGAACCAGCTAATAGATCACAGTGTAAGGACATTTACAACATTTTGAACAAGACTTTCTTGACTTCTTAAATTTAGCCGAACCAGTTGTTTACTGTGAAGTCTGACCATTTAAACTGGGTGCTTAATGTCTTGGCTTGTGGCTTTTATCACCATCATCCACTCACAGACCTTCGAAGGTACCGAGTCTTGATATGCTATCCCAGCTAGTTTATTGTTAAAGGCTGCTTCGTGTGGTTAAGTGAAATTAAAGATATGGTAAATCATTTCAACTTGAAAGCATTGAAAAACAGTATTGGAGAACATCAAAAAGAGCATGTCTCTCTCACCAGAAGCATGTGTGCAATAGCCTGTAGCCTCTTTGCAAACAGAATCGATTTGGGAAGAGTAAAATTCCTCAGCAACAATGTCAGCTTCGTGTGAGTATGTGTTTTCAGGCTAGTGAAAGTAAATATAAGTCTTCCTCCCCCCAGTTTAAAAAACACTTGTTACATTTATATGCCGTCTTATGCCACTATTAGGAATGTAAAATAAAAATGCAATGCTGCCTATAATACTTTACAAGAACTGATCGAAATTCAAACAAGTCAGGCTGATCACATGCAAAATCTATACTTTACATACACCCATGGTCAGTAACATAAACAAGATATTATTCCAAAAACGTATATAAAATAGCCATTGCATTTGTATATATCTAGACCATTTATTTTTTTGCCAGTTTCAATAATGGCATCACAGTCACACCTTCAAGAATCGACTAGAGTTCCTATAAAATGCCCGAAAACTAATGGTGAGAGTATCGCCCAAAGCATCGGCATTCCTAAGCATCCAATTCAACGGTATAGCAACAAGCCACGGAGTTCAACTAAGCAAAAGTGCCAAAAGAACCCAATGCAGCTACTACAATACCCTCCTGGTTGGTGGATTAACCATTGAGTACACAAAACTAACACAATCTAGACACGGCAAACAATCACGAAGGAAGCCCAGGAAATCTAAACTCAATACCACAGATAATGGCGATAAGGGTTGCAGTGGCACCAAAACATACGAATTAAAATTGACTCGTGATTTAGAAGCAATCAGGTCTATCAGAAATTCCCTTTCAGATACTTCCAAAGCTGTTAGTAGCCATAGTGGTTGAAAGGCCAAGTTAAAGTTCTCCAAGAATATCAACAATTATGTGGATACAAAGTGTCGGGCCTGTAAACACACTTTACGGCTATCGGGTAGCTTTAGGGATCATGTCCGGTCATTGGAGGCTCAAAGAAAACAATTCAAAGGTGTACCTGAAGTCAAAGATAATGTGAGAATTATGTCACTGTCATCCAACACTGTTGCCAATACACCAAAATCTACCACCTCTACAACTTCAACAAAACAACCGCAAAATAACATAAAACGACCTCAGCTTGAACAGAAACAAAGCAAATCCTCAAAACAACAACTGCAATCACCAATAATACTGCTGTCAGCAAGCACCAGTAACAATAGCAACAAAAAGAAAAAGAAGAAAAGCAACAAGTCTGCTCTCAAAGCTTTGCTTCAATCTGAATCATCAAAATCTGGTTCATCTGGTGGAAAATTAAAACTGGGTGACTTTTTATCGACTTTATAGTTATAATCTGTGTGTATTACTTGTCTAATAAAATACATATGGGCAATAATTTTTGAAGGGTGAAAGTTCACTAGTAAAACTGGACATCCATTTGGCTGTGATTTCCCCTATAATCATTGGTCACCAAAATTCACTCTTCAAAAATAACTACCCATATGAATGAAACTCCTGGTACTTTGAAAAAAAAAATACATTACTATATGGATCATGGTTTTACAAAAAATATATAACAGCGTGAATAGAATATATGTAAAGCATCAAAGTGTCTTGTAGAAAACCAGAACAGGCTTATTTTATGGTAATTCAAACACAAGTTCAGAGGCCATTATTTGTTTTAAAACTGTGAGATCGACTCCTAGAATCAACACAGCTGTTATTATGCTGACGCATATTTGACGCTGTTCTAACTTTGATCGTCATTCTCACCAAACAATACACAGCCATGGCCATATGTGTGTATTTGGTGTAATTTGAACAAACATCGAAAGGAAGGCAATCTTGTAGTCGAGCCTATAGAGTGAACATATGGTAAGATTTCATTAGTGATCGAATCTATGTTGGGCAGATATGGACCCTCGGATTATGGATCAACCATCATCCGATATTTTATATGCAACTCTTGAGGACCCATTTTGCCCAAGGCCTTGTAAACTTTGACGAAATTGTAAAATACTCAATCTAATTTGATTGTTAGACATGTGGACATAAACATGACATCTTGAAGCTATTCGAAGCTATGGTGCTAGCTTTGTCAAAGCAGCCTCACTTCGCTATACAACTTATTCTTTCATATTTACCTTCTCTTTCTCTTTCTTTCTGACTTACCAGTCATCAATACCACCACTTTATCCAATCCTTTTGAGATGCATTCATAAAACCAATTCTTGAAATATACAAACTACCAATTTATTACTTCTTATATAATGCTTAAATCCAAAGCAGCACCAATTACAGCTGAACCACCAAACAAGAAGCCCAGAACACAGTCTGTGGCAAAAAGCCAGGAGAAGAAAACGACTACATTCAGAGTAGAATACAGCGATCCTGAAGATGAGCATGCAGAGGTTCCTCAAGTAGTGGATTCGGTTATATCAAAACTAAGCAAAGAAAGAGGCGATATAGAAATCCATTATGACATTCCTGGCTATAGCCGCATTATTACCCACAACAATGTGATAGTGCATAGTATAATGGCAAGGTATAATGCAAGGGCACATTGGTGGATAATTCAATGCAACCAGTATGAAAATCCACTAAAGTCCTTAAAGTCTGGCAAGAGATCAAGGAAGGAAGTAGAACGACCAGAACTATTTATTACCCTGGTGACCACCATAACCAATGACAACAAGCTGAAAATAATGAGAATGACGCAGAATACATTCACATCTCAATGCACACTTTGCCTGGACACTGATAAAGAAGCAGCCAGAAAATATGAATGGGTTATGAGTAGCATTTTTAGTTTGGCTTGTGAGGTTCTGGATAAAGGGGATGAGTACATAATGGAAGCATATCGCTAAATACCCAACAAATAACATAGTACTGAATATCAATTAATATTTAGATTTTAAATTGTTTCTCATGTTTTTTTGAGTATTTTAATATAAAATTTTCAAGTAAAAATCAACATTTGTATAACTCAATTTAAGTAGAAATAGTGCAAGTATTCTATTTGTGTTAGTGATACAATATAACAACATAGTCAGATTTAACAAGGCTGTGAGAAAAAAGGGCCTCAGGAATCATATAGCAAATATTTGATGATGTGGGAAAAGTCAAAGAACTCAAAAATGTCCAACATATACTTGATCACTATTGATATCTTGCTATATTTTTAGGTAACGAATTCTTGCTTTATATTTTAAAAATACTTTAATGAAATGTATAAATAAAAGTTTGGAAGTTATTTATTTGAAATCAATATTTTTAAGTTATTATGATTTTGACTCTAAAACAAGTAGTAAAATTTCACTCAATATATATATTATCACCGTTTCTATCTTATGTTTCTAGCCTGTTGTCTTGTTACAGGCATGGCATACCCTTCTACATCACTAGGTCTATATCTACTAGTATATACATGGCTGCTATATCTTGTACTAGGGCTACTATGTCTATATCTATGTTTATGCCTGTGGAATATTATATATATTGATAATTAAGCATTTTATTACTCCTATGGAGGTAGCTGTATGCCACATACACTAAATTTGTGTTTACCAAATTAAATAAAATAATCTAGTTGGGCCATATTATAAAAACAAGTAGTTATTACAATCAGAAAAGGGAAAAGACCCTCTATGATAATAAGCTACCCACTCTGGAAGGAATCAGTAATAGATTAACCATTTTGTACTTGTCTGATCTAAGTGAGGAAGCTAGCCTCTTTGGAATTCCATCTAGATTATGTGGCTGAGTAGGACAATCTCTTTGTTGCTTCATTAGTCTTCTCCTTTTGTTAAGAGATAATCTTAAATTAGTCTCTTTTAGGATCTGTGCCTCATTTCAGGGGAGCCAATGTTGTATGGATGAAATATTTATTATAATAAAGATTCAAATTTACTATTGATTGCATTGAACAAGTTAGTTTATATAGTGAAAAGTTTTTATATCCAGTGTTCAAGATTTAATCATGTATTGGAGCAACTTTAGTATAGGGGAATATAATTACCCTATATAGACAATTACCTCTGAATTAATAATATATATTAATATAACAGTTTTGCCTCCGCCCTCGCAATACCTCTGGTATTGCTTTTAGGGCTGCAGCGGGCTGTTCCCCCTTTACAGGGGGACCCCCCAGGCCCTCGCCATTTAATACGTTATATATATATGGGTAGGGTTATAATTTTTGAAGGGTAAAAGTTTATTAGGAAAGCTGGACATCTATTTGGCTATGATTGCCCCTATAATTATTGGTTACCAAAATTTACCCTTTAAGATATTACTTATATAATTAATAATAAATATATTTTATTTGTTTAATCAAACTTGAAGTTTCTTAAAGTATTTAAAAAAAATCTATATAAGTATTTTCTAAAATAAAAATAAACTCAGGGCCTTTTTATTTAGAGAAAGGTATTATAGTATATATTTATATAATTAAAAGTAAAATTTTATTATTGAACTATTGTTTAAGGATAAATTTTTATTATATTATGGGTCAAATTATTCCTCTATACTAAAGATTGATATATTCCCCTATACTAAAGATCACCCCCATAGTTGTGTGTTCTGATGAGATACCTTACTATATGCTTGGCAGTTTCAAGGTATTTGGTGTGTGGTTCTTCTTTGAATCTAGTGCATCTATTTACTGTGAATGCTATGTCAGGACACATTGTTATTGCTAGATACTGCAATTTTCCAACAATGCTAAGATAGTTACTTCTATCTTTCAACAGTTTGCCAGAGCATTTGTCCTTTGTCAGTTCATTGTCTGATGGGAGTGGAGTGTACTTGTATACTGCTCCCTTCAATCCAGTGGATTTGATGATACTGTTGATGTATTTTTGTTGTGATATTTTCATCATCTTGGTATTGGCATCATAGTTGAATTCCATTCCTAAGCAAAAGTGGATATCACCATCATCTCGCACCTTGAATAGTTTCTTTAATCTTTCCTTTTCTTTTGTTAATAATTTTATATTGCTTGCTGTAATAACCAAGTCATCAACATATGTACTCAGAATAGCAGATCCTTCATCTGTATTTTTGGTGAATAAGCAGCTATCTTCTGGGTTGTTTAACATAAACTTCCTCCTCAAGGTCTGCATTCAGATATGCATTGGAAATGTCAAGTTAGTGTATGGGCCATTCATTCTGGATAGCTGTTGCAACTAAAATGTGGAGCGTGGTTGCTGCTATTGTTGGCGAGTAGGTTTTATCATAATCTACTCCCTTCTGCTGAGAGTAGCCCTGGGCAATGAGTCTCCCTTTATATCATTCAATCTCATTCATGATGGTTCTCTTGATGTGGAGTACTCACTTGGTACCATTGCCTTCTTGCCTGGGGGTAAATCAACTAGGTGCCAAGTGTCCATATCTTTGAACATTTTCATTTCTTTATCCATGGCTTCATGCCATTGTTTCTCATTGCTTCATCTTGAGATTTGGTAGTAACTTGGATCATCACCTCCTATCTTGTTTTCTATATCGACTATTCTTCTTACTGATATTTTTTCTGTTTTGTCAATTATCATAAGCTGTTGAGTCTTCTCATGCTCAGTTAGGTTATAGAAGTCACCATACTTCTTATTTTCAAATCTTACTGATTGTGAGTGATGTAGTTGATCATTAACTGGGTCCCATATCAGGTATGTGTGATTAATGGTATCAAAGCCAACCATAAAGCAACAGATAGCATTCTTTGCTAACTTATTCTTGTTGTCTTTGATATGTGAGTATCCTACAGTACCAAATGCATGGATGTGATCAATCTTTGGATCTCAGCCAAAGAGTTTAGTATATAGTATCTCATCATTGATACCTTTTGATGGTAATCTGTTCCTCAGATATGAGGCAACACAAATGGCTTGTGGCCATAGACAAAGTGGAATATTGCTATCATGCAACATTGGGCAAACCATATCAAGCAGGGTTCAGTTTAATCGTTCTGCAACACCATTTTATTCAGGTGTATGTAGGGTCGTCATTTCATGAATAATTCCCTTTGTTTCAAGGTATGTTTTGAAGTTCTTGGATACATGTTCGCCACTGTTACATTAATATTCCTTGAAATATACCCAACCCATAACTCTTAGTTTAGTATAACTTTATTTACTTGTTTCTCATATCTGACTCACTGAATAAACAATAACTTTTCTTACTTAAGTTATATCCACATCACAATAGCCTCTCTTAATATCATCAACTAAATATTTTTCTGGTAAAAAATAAAACCTATCATCTCTGCTGAACATTTTCCTAGCAGTATATATCATAACCAAGGTTGAGTAATATTCGCTATCTGGATATGAATGTGATATTTCATATGAATCTATTATAGAATTCCTATCAATATCACATTTACTGAAGGACTATAAGTACTCCTCATAGAGTTCTTTGCTTATTATGATATCATACATCCTCAAATTATGTGGCTTTTGGAGTGAAAAGGCATCTGGATTAGAATTTATACTAGGGTTGAAATATTGTTCATAGAAGGTATTAACATGAATAGTGTCATAGTAGTATTTGCAGGCATCACAATCATTCATATAATCATACCTTTCACATCTTCCAGTATGATGATCCATTGTATAATTTTGACTTCCAACTTTTGTTTGATACAAGTTTAAGATATTATGTTTTTAGTCAGCAAAATAGGTAAAGAGGTTAATATTTTTAAGAACTACACTGGGTACCATATCCTACATTTTTATAAATTAATGAACATACATATAGCTGGTTATAAATCATCATCATCAAATAAATAGCAATGTATTATTTAGAGACTATAAAAATTTCAATATGCATATACTCAATCAATCCTTCATAGTACTTGGCTTTCAGGAGTTAATCTTACAATGTCAGTGTAAAGGTTTATGGGTTCTCTTTACATACTTTATTCATAATATCTACACTCTAAAGCCAGCATTGGCTTCAGGATAGCCTTTTAGTATAATAGTCAAAGGGTATAGACTTAGACTTGTCACATTACAATTGGCCTTATCTTTATTAGTTAAGAATAATCTTCTGAATAATATTTGATTTTGGTCCTTCTTTTTAGTTTGTTGTTTCTTTCTGTATCCTATTTTTATTACTCAGGATAAACATTAACCACACAGCATAAAGTAGACCCAGAATAACTGTGAAATATGTAAAGTTAGTAGTGAAAAATCTGTTGTTGTTTATTCTAATCAAAGTTGACTAAAATACTACTAAATAGATAAGCTGTACTAAATTATGAGTATTTATAATATATCTTTTGAGTAGCAATATATATAATATTCCAAACTGCTTTGCTGCCATTATTTATAAAGGGTATTGGTAAAGCTTTAAAAAATGAGTTAGTCTAATAATATTAAAATACTTGAATGACCAAAACCAAATTGTACATTATATTATCTATACCTTGCATGTGTTGTGATATTGCCTATAATATGTAGAGATTGTTGCACATTCTAATCACAATCTAGAAATATATTAATACATGGCAGATTGTGATAAATCATATCATGAAAATTACTGCTTTTATGACCACTGATTAATTTTACAAATAAACAATGTGACAAGTCTAAGTCCACACCCTTTGACTATCACACTAAAAGGCTATTCTGAAGCCAACATTGGCTTCAGAGT
>JANBPU010000080.1:0-68390 GCA_027575805.1 Mycoemilia scoparia | reverse complement strand
GAATTTCTTGCGTGACCATCAAAGTCCAGAAATTCTGTATTTCATTTTTTGATGAGGATGATTGAGCTTGAACTATCATGGCCCAGCATGTATCAAGTGTTTATGAAGACTTTGATTTGGGTTAAAAATGAACCTGATAGAAACCCTTTCTGGATGAATTAACCAAAAATAGTATTTTATTAAGTGTAATGTGGCCAAATGTTATTGCATCCAATGCACCATCTTTTACAAATAAAGGCATAACCTTTCATGCATAGAAAGCAGTCATGCTATACTAAAGATGTGCAACTGAGCTTTCCAGGATTCTGCGTTGATAAAAACTTTGCAGCTATTTTGTTTATTCTAATGATTGCAAATGGGGAAAAGCCTAAGACCTGAACATAATAGCTTGATAAATTAATCAGAGAGCGATGACGCAAATCATCATCTCCACAAATGAGACTTTCATAATGAGAATACAGTTACTGTGACCATGCCAGCCTCTTTTTCAACCTATTTTAGTCTATTTGTTATTTACCTTCTTTACAAATGAGGGCTAATGCTCTATTCACTTGCCAAGCCGACAACCCTGGAGAAGTATCCTTTAATGAGGGCGACGTTTTTGAAAACATTGACATCACACCTGAAATTGGTTGGCTAATTGGCACGCAATTGCGGACAAAGGAGAGGGGACTGATCCCTGCTGTCTATGTTGAACTTTTCCCTGAGGTCGGAGACGATGAGGTAAGTTATGGATCTTTTTAATACACTACCTAATATTAACAGAGTACGCTGTCTCTAGAGGCTGATCCCAATACCTGTTGTAATGGTCCTTTAGCTTACCAAAGAGATGGCAGCTATGGGATATTCGATCACCAAACCAGCAGTGCCAACAAAAAGTACAAAACCAAAGCTAGAGACTCTGCATAAAGACACAGACAACAAGAACCCCAGACCAGCCGTAAAGTCGCCGGCCACCCCAACAACACGCACACCTTCCACCAGCTCCAGTCCAGCTATACCGAATGCATCGACGAAGCCAAAATCCAAGCCAAAAGTGCCATCAGGTCCTAAACCGCCACTAAGCTCTGCAAAATCTCCTGTAAAGCCGGATGTTTCTTTCAAACCAAGGTTGGCAAGATCATCATCAGTATCTGGAAGGAGTGGAAATGAAAAGAAAGGCATCTCAGAAAAGAGGGCATCAGTATATGGTGAAGGTACCAAACCCTGGTTCACAGGAAATGTTGACGATGAGCGAGAAAAGGAAGCCTCTGCTCTGGCTGAATGGGAGACAAAGCACAGAATAAGGAATTCCGATTTAGGTACAAGCACACATTTAACAAAGCCAAAAATGCCACTTAGACCGTCAGATGTTCGCAGGACAAGATCTAAAACATCGGTAGAGTTTAATAATGATGATGAAGCACTGGATTCCAATACTATATACCTGGGTGGATTTGAAGACAACTTTGATCCTACAATACATAAACCTATGGATAATAACAACGCTACTGAAATTAAGAAACGGATACCACCACAGGTACCACCAAGGGCAGTCAAGAACATGACACAGGTTTTCTCGCCATCAGTAAATGGTGCTCCACAAGTACCGTCAGTCAAAAATAAGCCCAAACTGACTCCACATGTGCCTAGTCCGTTGACTAAGCCATCTAGTCTGAAAAGTCACCATAGCACGCACCCCACTTTACCTCCACGCCAACTAGGCAATGATAGTCCGCTGCTTTCATTAAATAGAAACACCAGTGGCATTCCAAGCAATGAGAGTAGGTATTCAAGCAGCAGCAACAATAGTAGCTTTGCAAACAATGTTCCACCAGCACGACGCTCAGAACCAAACGTAAACCAATTCTTGGAAAAAGATCTACCAACGGTTCAAACCCTCCCACGTTACAACATCACAGAGTATATCGACCAAAAAACATTAGAACTATACAAGAATAAGTTCTCTGAGATTGATGGGTCAGCCCGTGGATACCTAACGGGCGACCAGTCTTTAGAAGTTTTGATCAAGTCAAGGCTATCTAATGATCAGCTAGCTCAGATCTGGAAACTCTCGGATCGGGATCTTGATGGAAATTTGACTCTCCCAGAATTCATTCTGGCAATGTACTTTTGCGATTCACTGTTGAAAGAAGAGGTGCTTCCAGAATGTGTCCCATTGGATCTTTTGAGAACCGCGTATACTGTCTCTTAGACTAGACACCTGATGATGTCGCTTTTCTTATTAGTGATTCACAGAGATTTTTGTATATTACCTTATAATTTTTACAGCTTTAAAAAGTTTATAATAAATGCGTATTTTGATGGCTTTATTTCACAAGTTATTAGGCATTAAAGCCCCCCCCCCTCAAAAATCATTATCAAAATTTATAATAAAAGTGCATACATACACAAGCAAAAGATAGATTAATAGTCAATAGTCAGTAAGAATCAAATTATAATCACAATAATGATACGTAGATTCAAGAGAAAAGTCAGTTTCACACCTTCCCTGAAAGAACAATACACATCTCAATATACGTCAAAACTTATGCATATTATATTATCTATTCATCAAATTTATGGTACATTCTGTTGAAATCCACTCATAACCATACTGTGGTTGATTAGTAGCGAAATTGGACCAGATATAGACCAAAGTATCGTCGTGAAATAGTCACTAATTTTGCACTACAGAAAATAACCTGTCAGTTCAAATGGAAAGCAATGCTGAATTGAAACAAGATTAACCAGGATGATATGGACTTTCGAGTCCGTATACTAACTGGCCAACTCTCAAAAATTAACCTCTGTCTGGTGGTCACATGCACGATAATTTAGCCTTGTTTGTCACCACAGGAGATTTGATTATTTTGTTTTGACTAATGATGATGATGATGACGATGCTGATACTTTCCCACGCACATGCCCCATTTATCCTCGTGACTTTGGTTTAAAGTAACAACTATGCAACTCTCTGTCTACACTTGATGGTATATTAACCAAGCAGGAAGGAAGTAGGAGGGGGCCCCCTTTTCTTTACTTGACAACACACTGCTGCTGCTGCTGCTGTTGCTACCACTACTACTGCTACCACTACTCTTCTTTGTTTCCTTGTTTTTACCAACCATTATTAATTTTAGATAGACCCAGAGTAAATATATATATTTCCAATGTTGAGTATAAACTCTATTACAAGGACTGTATTAAAAAGACATGTTCTTTCTGTCTCTCTACCACGACTACTTCCTACGGTAAGACGATAGCTATACGACATATTTTCAAGTATTTGATGATCCTTTTTGAGTATATGTTGTATCGATTGAATTATTTTACTGACGTGCTTTTATAAATACTGAACTGCGCTTGTTTAGGCCCTTGCGGGTCCTCTTGGCCAAAGCCGTCACTACTCATCAATGTATGATTTTGAAGCAGAGCCTGTACGAGGGGCCAATATCGGAATCAAGCACACAAACCTTTTAAATCGATCCGCCAGTGGTATACGTACTAACCCCGAGCTACAGCAACAGGGAGTTTCAGATAACGAAACCAAAAAGATGAACTACTGTCAGGCCATAAATGATGCTTTACGAATCGCGCTAGGTACTGATGATTCTGCGGTCGTGTTTGGTGAGGATGTTGCGTTTGGGGGTGTTTTTAGATGTACGGTTGGGCTGGCTGAAGAGTTTGGTCGTGAAAGGGTTTTTAATACCCCGTTAACTGAGCAGGGTATAGCTGGGTTCGGAATTGGAATGGCTGCAGAGGGTCATACTGCTATTGCTGAGATACAGTTTGCCGATTATATATTCCCGGCATTTGATCAGGTGAGCACTTTGCAAATCTCTCTCCTTTATGAAGGCCCGTCAAGTAGGATGTTAGCCTCCAGATGACTGTTTTTACTAACTCTTGTTCTGCTTTATAAATTTGTTGCAGATCGTTAATGAAGCATCAAAGTATAGATACAGATCCGGTGGGATGTATGATTGTGGCGGGCTAACGATAAGAGCGCCCTGTTCAGCTGTTGGCCATGGAGCACTTTATCACTCACAAACTCCCGAAGCCTACTTTGCCCACACGCCAGGAATCAAAGTCGTCATGCCACGCTCTCCAGCCCAAGCAAAGGGGCTACTCCTTGCATCAATCAGAGACCCTAATCCCACCATATTCTTCGAGCCCAAAATCCTCTACCGGTCAACTCTTGAACAAGTACCGGTTGATGACTATACACTTCCACTATCCAAAGCCGAAGTATTACAGGCCGGAAAGGACATCACCATCGTGGGATATGGCTCCCAAATATATGTGCTCGAAAGTGCAATAAAGATGATCGAGAGAGATATGCCTGGAGTATCTTGTGAGCTCATTGATCTTCGAACCATCTTGCCATGGGATGTCGAGACAGTGGCCGATTCTGTAAACAGAACTGGAAGACTGGTTATTTCGCATGAAGCCCCGAAGACCCAGGGGTTTGCTGCTGAAGTAGCTGCTGCAATTACGGAGCGCTGCTTCTTGCGTCTTGAAAGTCCGGTTGAGCGTGTTTGTGGTGTTGATTCGCCATTCCCACTTGCTCATGAGAGATTCTTTGTTCCTGATGTTGTACGTTGCTATGAGGCCATTAAAAGAACTCTAAAGTATTAGATTCGGCTATTGTATCTGTGTTTGATTTTTTCAACTCTTTCCCGACTGTTTCCTGATGTATTGGTATACCCGCTTGTAGTTATCCAAGATAGGGCTATTTTGACTCCTGGATCCATTTAAATGAATATTATTTATAAATAGATCTTGTGGATTATATGGATTATAATTTTTGAAGGGTGACTTTTGGTGACCACCGATTAAAGGGGAAATCACAGCCAAATGAGTGACTCTCTATAGCCCTTCAAAAATAACTACCCATATGCTCGCCTTTTTAGCATCACTTTATACGCCCATTGATATAATGACCAAAGTTCACAAGGCTTTAGGCAAATATGATGGGTCCCCAGGAATTGCATATAAAATAGCTAGTGATTGGGCCAAAGCACAAGGGTCCATCTCTGCCTAACATACATTCGATCACTATTCAAATCTCACCAAATATTGCTGTGATTTGAAGTGATTTATCCAACTTCTTGTTTAAAGTCGAAAAAAGAGGAATCATAGTCCCTCTGTCTTTGCTTATTTATTAAACAGAAATCACCTAGTTGTAATTAAATCTGATTGACTGACGCAATATCAATCATTGCTTAGAATCTATTTTAACTACCTCCAACAGCCATCACAGAGTACGTCATCCTTTGGCGTTCAAAAGTGTGTTAGGTTAAATTTCAAGCACATAAGGTAGACAACAAAGTCAGTTACAAAAGCTGCAATAGTGTGTGTTTATACTTTTATCCCAATCCAAAATATCATACTCTATACCTTTATCGTTTTAATTACATTTACAATTTTTCATTTGTCCACACCGTCCGCTTAAAACGTAACCAAATTGCCATTGTTTGAGAATGTCAGAAGTAACTCAGTTTTATGAAGAAATCAAGGAAGCCATGGCTAATGGCACACAATCCAATGAGGCCATTAAGGAAGCAATTGCATCACTCAAGGCAAGCACCAGTATCATTATTTTTGTCAGAAAATATCAATGAATTCAATGGGATATAACACTAAAATGTACGCTTGTTGTGGGTATTGATAAATTCCATTCCACTGTAGGTCAAATTGTTCCAACTAAGCCTTGTATCTCCTCAGAAAGGACAAAGAAAAGATCAACTTTTATTTACAAGCAAGTATTACCGGTATAATATGTAGATATGTAAACATATACAAATAACAACAATCGTTATTAACCCTATAAATGTCTAACACGAATGCTTTCAAATTATACATAGGGAGTATCCTTGAGCTTGCAGCTGAATGGGCAATCAAAGTACAAGATATTGATGAATTCGAAAAGCACTTTAACCAACTGGAATCATTCTATTTCGATATTAACGACAGATTGGGAGAATCAGAAAATATGAGTCTGTTCTTTGGATTCAACCTGATGAGACTATTGGTTCAGGACAGGGTTGCCGATTTCCATGTAGCTCTTGAACGCATAGATACAAAGTATCATAATGATGTCAATGTCGCATTGCCCATACGGATAGAACAACATTTGATGGAAGGAACATACAAGAAGATCAAGCAGGAAGAAGAGGCATTGCATGACAAGAGATTCAAGTTTTTGTTCACTAAGCTTAGAAGCCGCAATCGGTAAGCGGAATAAACAAGTAAATAATACCATGTGCAATAATTGATGTCAATTGGGTCAATACTAATGTTTAGAGCGTCTTGTTGTGATTGTAGTAAAGAAATCTTGGATTGCCTTCAAAAGAGTTACGATACCCTTCCAGTTGCAGATGCCAAGAGGATATTGCTTTGGGATAACCGTCTAAACTTTGAAAAGTTCCTTAACGAGGTAACATTTTCATCTCAGCACATTTGACCAGTACATAGATATATTATATATCTGAATATTGTTATTAATAATCATTGGTATGTAATTTTATGTATATAGTGTGGCTTAAAGGATTGTTTGGTTGGTAATGTTTTGGTGTTCAAGACCACAAAAGAAGAAGCAAGCTCCTTCCCAACAGACGAAATCATCGAAAACAATCTGCTGTATGCCCAAGAATTGGAACGTATTGTTTAAATCTGTTGCCCATGATTCTTGGAATCTTAACTTTTATATACATCTTTTTTTCTATTCACTCATTACGCAATACACATGCTTCTATCACATATCACCGGTGTACAAACACGCATTCAATTTATTTTGAAAAATACAAATATATCAATAGATTTTATTTGGTAAAGGTGAGGTGTTTAGTTCAAGAAAACAGAATAAAGTGGGCTAGTGATGGGGTGAGCTTGAGGTGGATCTTGACCGAGATCTATGACTTTCTCTCTCTGGCTCAAAGCTACGGCTACGGCTACGACTTTGTTGACTGCTCTTTTTTGAGGATGGAGAATGACCACGATCTCGACGACGACGATGATAATCACCAGATGCAGAATCCCTTGGTTCAGGCTCTGGACTGCTTGTAGAGTTTGATCGGGAGCGCGAACGATGATGACGATGACGATGACGATGACGGGCATCAAACTCAGGATCACTGGGATGAGTTGAGCTATTTGATTCGCTTTCAGAGTTTGATGGAGAAGGGGAAGGTGCGGAAGCTCTTGATAATGGTGATGCACTTCTTGAATCTCTAGATAGTCCTTCAGATTCTACTGATTTAGATCTGGGTTTGGTTCTAGAGGGTGATGGTGACCTTGAAACAGATGCAGACCTGCTTCTGTGGCGATGACGACTTCTTCTGTGTCTATGGCGATCATAGCTAGGACTTCTGCTTCTTGAACTATCTCTTCCAGGAACATAGCTATCAACGTATCTCCTTCTACCATAACTATTGCCTCCTCTTCTTGACCCTGAAGATCTATGACTCCTTCTGCTACTACTTTTTCTTTCTCTAGAAGACTCATAGCTTGAATATCCGCTTCTATCACTACTTTCAGCGCCACTTTCACTCTCAGAACTATATCTGCGCCTATGCCTGCGACCTCTGTGGCTCCTACTTTTATGTCTTCTTTGCCTTTCTCTTTCTCTCTCGCGTTCTTTTTCCCTCAGCTCCATTTCACGTTGTTCACGCTCTTGTTGACGTTCAAGTCGCCTAAGTTCCTGAAGCTCACGGTCAAACGCCGCACCTTCAACATAATCATCTCTAATTCCCAATGCTTTTGCCATTGCATCATTTTCTCTATTCTTAGCATCAGCTGCTTTATGAGTCTCATGAACCTTTATCAGCTTTGGATCTTCAATAGTAGCAACAAAAGAATCAAGATCTTTTAATAGCTTTTCGCGTAGCACTTGAACTTTTTGTTCAACCTCTTCTTCAGGAAGCCCCTTTTCTTCGAGTTCATCCTGAAGCTTTATACATTCAATTTCGACTTTGCGTTTATTTTCATGTAACAAAATATCTTGGTCGATTTTCTTTGGTTTTGGTGGTTCGTATGCATTTCTGTCCCTGGGTTTGCCTTGCTGCTGTTTGGAGTTCAGGGCGGATAAATTGCGGGTTACATAGCCATTTGTTCCGGACCCACGAGCTGTGACTAGACCAATTCCGTTATACATTTTAACAAAAAGAAGAGATAGTGATTTGGAATAAACCAAATATTTGTATGGTATGGAAGAATAAAAGAAATTTGGTTGAATAGGGACGAATAAAGAAAGGTCGCGAATCAATATTATATTTTGCTGCGCTCCAAAGTTATTATGGTCGCTGACTTTTTATTGAAAATTTTGGGATTATTGGTTTGTGTGTGATTAGATTATCTCTGAAACTTTGTCACTCACTCCATCATCATCATCATCATCAACACAATCAAGGCTATTTTTTTGCGGACTAGTAAAAACATTCAGACGATACTACTAAACCTAAGAAAGAAGGGGGAGCTGTAGATAATACTGTTTTCCCCTTTTCAATTAACTACCTTTACACCAATAA
This sequence comes from Mycoemilia scoparia, assembly GCA_027575805.1. Lineage (NCBI taxonomy): Eukaryota > Fungi > Kickxellomycota > Kickxellomycetes > Kickxellales > Kickxellaceae > Mycoemilia > Mycoemilia scoparia. Next base: position 59,883 of record JANBPU010000080.1, on the reverse strand, counting down.
CAATAACAATAATAATTTTCCTACTATAATGATTTTAACGGGAGGGGGCCAAAGAGTCACTACTACATTAATTTTACACAGATTTCAGATTCAAACAAAACTTCGGCCATGCCGGACAGCATTACTATATTTATGCCCAAAACAGCATGATAGAAACAATACCAACAGCATACAAACCATATTACCGCTACAGCTGTGCTTGGGTAGACAGCAAAGAGTTTTCAATACAGACTCGATGATAAGACATGCGGGAGCATCCCCATATTTGAACCAACATCAGCAAGCTAAACCAAAATCTGATAATGTTAATGTTAATGATCGCACAAAAATAGATATGAATCCAAAAAAGCTTACTCATAACCACAGCGCTGGAATCAATATCAGTAGCCACACACAACGGTCATTGACAGCAAACGATGATAATACAATAACGTCAATGCCAGAGCTATGGAAAATACGGCCAGTACAGCCCTTGAAAAAGCAAATCAAGGTATATCAAGATCTAATGAAAGGAAAGCTCAGCGCATTTGTGGTCTTGACAGCAATGGCTGGGTATGCAGCCGCACCGGGCGTAGGCGCAGATCTGACGACTCTGTTTTGGACAACAGTTGGAACAACCCTATGCGCCGCATCGGCCAACTCTATAAACCAGTGGATCGAAATCCCTTATGACGCCCAAATGAGTCGTACCAGGAATCGGCCGTTGGTCCGCCACGCATTAAGTCCAACCAACGCAATGGTCTTTGGCACATCAACAGGCGTGCTTGGTGTGACGACACTATGTACCCTCGTAAATCCAATCACTGGATATCTGGGCCTTTCAAACATCCTTCTGTATACCATGGTGTATACGCCCTCCAAAAGAATGTCGATTGTAAATACATGGATCGGCGCGGTTGTAGGTGCAATCCCGCCACTAATGGGCTGGGCAGCCGCCACAGGCAGTGTTTTCGGTGGCCCACAAGATCTTGGCGCATGGGTGTTGGCTGGTATTCTTTTTGCCTGGCAGTTTCCCCACTTTAATTCATTGGCATGGACTTTGCGTGCTGACTACTCAAAGGCTGGATATATGATGGCCTCGGTTACCAATCCGCGACTTAATGCCCGTGTATCGCTACGGTATTCGCTGCTGATGTTCCCGTTGTGCGCGGCTCTTACTTATTTGGATATAACAGACCAGTGGTTTTTGATTGATTCGTCGGCTGTGAATGGATACTTGCTGTACTATGCATACAAGTTTTGGAAGCACTCTAGTGACAAGACTTCAAGACCTTTGTTTTTTGCTAGCATTGTGCATCTGCCTTTAATTATCATTCTTATGCTAGTCCATAAGCGAAGACTAGCTCAGCAGCAACAGCAGCCACAACCGCAAGTAAAGGGCCTGGATCAGAAACAGCCACAGTCAATTATCACAAAAGCAGAATCTCAGCAGCAGCAAATCGCCACAACCCCATAGGCTGATTGGTGCGAAGGCCCAACACCGGGTTGAATTTTGAGTGTGTAAGCCTTAGTGTTTCCATTTTTAGATTTCACTTGTCTACTAATAGCAGTCAGTCCTTTTCACCCCATTTTTCATGTATGCGTTAAAATACGTCAGGATCATTGTTTTATGTGTACCTTCTTTTCTCTCAGTCAGCAGTGTCAGGGTCTGAATCGCATGTCTATCTCACATCACCATGTGCAAAAGTCCATAGCGGTTCACAAACTTTTAGTCAAAGGCCTTTTGTACTAACGTTTCCAGCTACCAAGAATACTGAAGTTTGCCAGAAAACTTTGATGCTATGCTATGCCGTGTGTGTGCATTCTATGTATGTAGTTGTGTATCTGTATAATGCTGGGGCCAGTAGCAGGAATAGTTGGGAATTCCAACACAAATAAACAAAGCATTTGTTGGCCGTCACTTGTGTATCTAAACCGAGATATGGTGCTAATATTTACCCCCGGGTCGGCGATATTTTTATAGTCCCCTGCCATTTCTTTCCAAGAGACTTGGGCAATCTCTAGGAAATCTTACCTAGCATTTGTACATTCTGTATACGCACACAGGCCCTTTATATATATATGCATTGCAGTGCTGGACTCTTCACTAGCATTATTAACAAGATACAGAGCAGTGACTATACAGCGACATTCAATTATTGCCTTCTCACTCTCGCTCTCTGGTTCTGTTTTGTGGTATTTTGCCTGCCTCTGCTCTTGTTGCTGTTGGCATTTCCATTGCTCTGGACTATTTATTAACTGCCTTGGTCCCTGTTGAAGGGGTCTCTTTTACGCTTTCAAGCTTTTTTTCCTGTACCCTCCTTTTTTCGCTTGCTTTGCTGTTGGGCTCTACACATACACAACTCAAGCTATCTTTGCCAAAGGCTCTCTCTCTTAGCCTTACCTTTGTTTGCTTTTCCTTTTGTGTTTTTTGTTCAAGCCCGCTTTGCTCTTGCTTGTGCTGCGCTGTGGACCATTATATTACGCTCTTACTCTCTTTCATTTGTTCTTTCTTTCTCTAATCTTACTGTTACTTACTGCTAGCGTGGCTGCTGCTTTGGTCAGTGGCTTTCAACATATATTATATAAACTGACGATTTTCCTCCATTTAAATACCATAGCTCTAGCTCTATCTAACTCCGTTACTATCACCATAATCTCTGTAAGTCTATAACACCTCTTTCTTTCTTTCTTTCTTTCCACCTCTCTATCTCACTTTCATTACCTCATGTTCCCTCTGTTCATGTAATTTACTGTGTAAGGATACAGTCTTGTCTTTGCCCATTTAACCATTTTCAACCTGTTCTTGCATTTTTGCACATAATCTATTGTGTGGTTATCCCTTACCCTTTCCCTCTTACGGTTTAAACAAACCATCATTATCATCACCTACATACTTTTCTTTCCATAAATTTCTCTGTATATTCTTCAACATCTCTCTGTTTCTTTATTTTCGTTATTATCGTAAATAGTAGAACACCATAGCTATCTCAATCGCTTTGTTTTTCAACCTTTATTATCATACATACATAAGTTGCATCTATTTATTGTTTAGCTATTTCTATATTAGCTCATTATAGGTAAGGGTTTGTTATGACTTTTATATCATACAACTTTATTCCTGCTTTTTTTGTCGCTGCTGCCGCTGCTACTTCACACAACTCACACGCACACCACACACACGCGTGTTTGATTTTTTTGTTTTTTCTCTTGCCTTGTTTGACATGACTCAGTTTTCCGTTTATGTCGTTGCTCCTCCTTATCCTAATCCCCCTTGCTGGTGATGCTGCTGCTATTTAAAAAAATCTGCCATGCAAAATTGTTGTCCTATTTATAGGCTTTCACCCTTATTCACTCTTTGCATTGCATAGATTAGTATTAAAGCAGCAGCAGCAGCAGCAGCTTGGACTTCCCAGACCAATATCTCTATTTTTTCCTTGCTCCTTTTCTTTCTTTCTATCTTTCATTTGTTTCTTTTCTCGTTCTATTACTGTCCCACTCTTGTTATTATTGTTATTGTTGTTACTCTGTTTATTTGTATATTCTTGATCTTCGAATATTTAACTTGCTTGGATACTTTCCAAAATATCGACCTTGTATATCCTCGTTTTCTGTTTGGGTTTTTTGTGCCTGTATGTGTCGTTAAAATCTCTGTCTTGCACAAAATCGCCCTCATTTTTTTGACACAAACCCCTTGCTCATACCTTCATTTTCACAAAGGATTGCCCTTTCTTTGCAGCAATCTGCCCATCATCCACCACCAGCCCATTCACCATCATATTTACACCGCCCCTTTCGCATAAGTGTTTGGTATACTAACTTGATTTTTCTCACTCTTTTCCTATCTGCATTTTTCTTTATCACCGTTATCTAGAACTATTCGTCCTGAACTTTACTCGTAGCTGTGCTTGAGACTTCAGTTTTTATCAACAAAAACCAGGCGATATAAACAACTACAAACACTTGCTCGTGAACGCGTATACAAACATATATAGTTAACAACGGCAGCGCGTTTTGCAAAGTTGCATTGTTTTATTAGCGTATAATGCCCAACTCGCCTCCTTATAATATGAACGGCGGTGGCGGTATGGGCGGTGGCCAAAATTGGGGCCAAGCCTACAGTACAAATGACAATACATCCGCACCAACAATGAGCGTTTTTCATGCTGGCGACGAAAACCAACGGCTTGGCGCTCCTTCTGACACTCATTCACCACCAATGCACCCAAGTGGTAACACAATGCAAGGCAGCCCAGGTACTGGCGGTCCAGGCAACGGTGGCTTTTTCGGATGGATGAAGAAGGGAGAGCCAGAGAAACATCAGATTCTTGATGATGGCACTACACCCACAGGTGATGAAAAACCAAAGCACGAGTCGGTCGAAGAAGTAAACATCACCTTCAAGCGCCGTATCTGGGAGGGTATCACTTGGTTCTTGACATGGTGGATTCCTACTCCCCTACTTACCAGTCTTGGTAAAATGAAACGTCCTGATGTTCGTATGGCCTGGCGTGAAAAGGTTGCCATTTGTATCATTATTCTTTTCCTATGGCTTCTCTTGCTCTTCATCATTGTTGGTCTTGGTTTTGCACTATGTCCCCCTGTCAAGGTTTGGGGCAACATGGAAGTACAAGGCTACAGCACTCAGGACAAGGCTTGGGTTTATCTTCGTGGAAGCGTTTACGATATCACCTCGTTCATTAAGATGAACCATGGTGGGTCAAAGTATCCCACAGGCTGGAGCCAGATGAGAGATTATGTTGGAAAGGACGTCAACCAGACATTCCCTATCCCTATCCGTGTTGCTTGCCCGGGACTAGGTGAGGTCAATGATGACAAGAACTACGACAACTTCTTTACCGTCAGTGAAGATGACAAAGATCCAACTCTTGCGCTTGCCCACAGCAAGAGAGGTGGAATCAGAAGCACCGAAACCGATGACCCATTCTTTTATCCCAAAACGGCTTTGCCAAAACTAAAATTGTTCAGAAAGGGTGACCTGGTCTGGGAGAAGAAGTATGTGGATCATATGCACAAAAAAGTTGGTAAATACTGGAGAATCATCAATGACAGCGTCTACAACTTCGATGACTACTTTTCAACAATCAACCGTGCTGACTACTACAAGGATAACAAGCAGTTCAACTTCTTAAGTAGCACTATCACTGACCTACTAAACGATGGTGGTGGTTATGATACTGATATTACCGAGCTCTGGACCGCTAGCCACCTCAGACTCTCAAATGCTGAGTTCAATAGGGTAAACAACTGTATCAACAACGCATTCTATGTTGGCAAGGTCGATAAGCGCCACAGCGTCAAGTGTCTCTTTGCAAACTATATGCTTCTCGCATTCGCGTGTGTCCTTATGTTTGTCATTTTGTCCAAGTTCTTGGCAGCTATGCAGTTTGGTACCAAGAAGCGTCCCCTCCCACCAATGAAGCACGTTCTCTGCCAAGTTCCTTGCTATACTGAAAATGAAGACAGTTTGGAGATTACCTTGAGCTCTTTGGCAGCCCTCGATTATAACGACAAGTCCAAGCTGATTTTCGTTATCTGCGACGGTAACATTGTTGGTCATGGAAACGATCGCCCAACACCTCGCATTGTCTTGGACATTCTCGGTGTTGACCCCGAGTATGATCCACCTGCTCGTGACTACCTTGCCATTGCTGAAGGATCTCGTCGCCATAACCGCGCCAAGGTTTACTCTGGTTTGTACGAATATGAAGGCCATGTTGTCCCTTACATGGTTGTAGCCAAGGTTGGTACTCCAGAAGAAACCTCCCGTGCTGGTAACCGTGGTAAACGTGACTCCCAGATCATTTTGATGCAGTTCCTTAACAAGGTTCACTTTGACTTGCCCATGACTCCCTTGGAGCTTGAGATGTATCACCAGATGAAACACATCATTGGTATTCCTCCTGACGCATTCGAATACATTCTCCAGATTGATGCTGATACCCATGTTATGGAAGACTCCCTTACCCGCCTCGTTTCTGCCTGTACCTCTGACTCTCGCATCGCAGGTATTTGCGGTGAAACCATGTTGGGTAACGAGAACCGCTCGTTCACCACTATGATCCAAGTCTACGAATACTTCATCTCTCATCACATGGCCAAGGCCTTCGAGTCATTGTTTGGATCTGTCACTTGTTTGCCCGGTTGTTTCTGTATGTATCGTATCCGTACCAAGCAAGGAAAGCCGCTCCTCATCTCCAACCCAGTTGTCGAAGGATATTCTGAATTACACGTAGATACTCTGCATAAGAAGAATTTGCTTTCTCTTGGTGAGGATCGTTACTTGACTACCCTGATGATGAAGCACTTCCCAACCAGCAAGTACAAGTTCATCCGTGATGCCAAATGTCAGACTATTGCTCCAGAGAAATGGTCCATCCTTTTGTCTCAGCGTCGTCGTTGGATTAACTCTACCATCCACAACTTGGTCGAGCTCCTTTACTTGCCTGATATGTGCGGTTTCTGCTGCTTCTCCATGCGTTTCGTTGTCTTTATCGATTTGTTCAGTACCCTTACTATGCCAACCACATTGATATACTTTGCTATTTTGATTTATCTTACTGTGGCGGACATTACATCTTTCTCGTACATTTCATTGATTCTTATCGGTGCTATCTATGGTTTGCAGGCCGTCATCTTCATCTTGCGTCGTGAATGGCAGCACATTGGTTGGATGATTATATACCTACTTGCTTACCCGCTGTGGTCCTTTGTTCTTCCCATCTACTCGTTCTGGCACTTTGATGACTTCTCATGGGGTAACACTCGTGTTGTTGTTGGCGAAGGTAAGCGCAAGCTTCTCATTTCTGACGACAGAGCCTTCGATCCCAACAGCATTCCACAACGTCGTTGGACCGAGTATGAGCAAGAGTTGGTCATGTACGGTCTTCTCAATGCTCCACCCCCAAATATGAATGAGAACGCCAGCCACGATGAACGCATGTCTGCCAGCTCACATCTTTCTCGTCCGATGTCGACCATTCCACCCAACCAGATGATGGGAGTCCCTGGTTCAGCTTCCGCAACCCCTGTTCCTATGCCAATGGATCCCAGATTGTCCGCGGCTATGGGCAGCAGTATGGGCTTCAACCAGCCAATGATGCCAACTCCAAACTACGACCCTCGTCTATCCCGTGCTATGGGAGTCACCGACGGCATACCACCAATGACCCCACAGGGTTCAATGCCACCTCAAATATATGGCCAGCCAGGTATCCCACCAGTTGGATATTCAATGCCACCCAGTACATCGTCCATGTACATACCGCCTACTGTCTCTACTCCCATCCCCTACAACAGCAACCTCCAAGGTGGCGGAACTCCAGGAATGATGCAGTCTGGCCTTCTTCCCAACGATGAGGAGCTCACTGAAGCCATCCGTGTAATCCTCAACAACTCTGATCTTCAGACTATCACTAAAAAGAAGGTCCGTGAACAGCTCTCGGCTCAATATGGAGTTGATCTCACCCACCGCAAGGAATTTATCGGTGATGCTATTGAGCTTATACTTAACGGACAATTATAAAAAAGTTACAAGCCTCTATTATTATCTCTAGCATTATAATTCCAAGCATATAAATATACGGATATTTTATACAGATACACACTTTTATTATTACTACTACTACCATTACTATTGTCTCATTTTCCCAGATTGTCATTTACTTTTTCAAAGTCTGCTATCTTCCATGACTATAACAACAACAGCAACTGTTCAATGTTTTTTCCTTATTTAAAAATGCACAACCAAACGGTCTATTATTTTATTCTGTGTAGCCTTTTATTACAACCAGTAATCTTGTTATTAATAAACCGGGTTCAATTTTATTTCTATTGAATTGCAGTTCAAAATGGTTTTCTAGGTGGGAATTTTTCACTAGTGATTAAGTCTATGGTGGGCAGAAATAGGTCCTCATATCAGCAACAATTTTTAAAGGGTGACTTTTGGTGGCCAACAATTATAAGCGCAATCACAGTTGATTACCAAACATTCACCCTTCAAAAATTATTACCCAAATGGCTCAATTAGAAGGGACAAATTGAGTGTTTCTATGAAGGATTTGCTATTGCTCATACCCCACATCCAATTTTTGGGAAATACAACTAAAGGCTTGATTCAATAATTGGCTCTGTGTGTTTTGTGATAAACAAATCAAGCCAATAGATTTTTGCTACCCCATAATATTATTAAAGTATGATGGTCCTTCACTGAATAAATTAAAAATATAAATACATTTTCTTAGCCTACCTTTCTCCTGTTTTATAGAACCTCTGATAGGCTGTGATATAATCACCAGCCTAATAATTATTTAATTTGGATCATTCTGAATCTTCGGAATATTCCAGGGTTTCCAAATGTTCCGAATAATGGACCCTGAGGGTATATGTTTGGAACTGTTAGGCCGTGGCCTACATGGTTCGCTACAATCAAGTTTGAATGATTCAAATTTGTTCTGGACGATCCAAAACCATTCAGATTAACTTTCAGTTAATTGGCGTGATTTTGGATCATTCAGGATTCCGTTTCAAAATCATAATGTCATTTCCTTTTATTAGTTTAGTTAGTTCAATGAAGAGTTTCACTATCTTCATTACCTTTTATATAATCATACTTTTATTTATTTAGAAATAAAGTTGTGGTTGAAAGGATTTGAAGTATTAAAGTTAAACCTTATTGTTCCCATTCAGGACGACTCCCTATTGTTATCTTTTATTCACATTACTTTCCCCATTCAGATTCATCCTGAACGATATTTCATTCTGGTGTCCACGCACCCTTGTGCTTTTCCCTCCCTTACCGTTCTGAATGATTCTCAACCATTCAGAACAAAAGTCTTTCAGTGACAACTTTTCCAGAACAGTTGAGGCTCGTCCCGGATAACCCTGGTCTGTCAGGAACATTAGGAACAATATATAGTTTATCTTTATCTTTTATATCTAATACTATTCTTTTTACTAATTGTTTTCTAATAAACTTTAGGTTGAAAGGATTTGGTTACAGAGATATATTTATAATAGAATTTATTCTTGTCTTAAAGGTTTTAACTTGTCAGTTTATTATAGCCAATCCTACGGATTGACACTAATAATGGCAATATACCTACATATTAAATCTTCGTTTGTTTAACATCATAGTTAAGGCAACATTTGATCCCTGGTTCCACTCTATCATAGAAAAGTTGGTTAATGTGAATTCAAAGAGTATTAAGAAAGTATTACAAGTATTGTCAAATAGAATGGAATTAGCATCTATGCACCCAAAAGTAGAACTTGCTATGCTTGAAGATAACCATATTGCAAAAAGCCTCATATTGTTGCTATCAATGATTGATAGTAAATTGAATTGTGACAAGTCTAAGTCCACACCCTTTGACTATCACACTAAAAGGCTATTCTGAAGCCAACATTGGCTTCAGAGTGTGGATATTATAGATAAAGTATGTGAAGGGAACCCATAAACCTTCACATGAATAATGCAACAAAAAATATGATCATAGGTTTGCTAGGAGACAACTTACCTAGTGTAAGTCAAAGTAGTTAGTTGGATAATTCATACTGATGGATATGTATAAGCAGGCAATTGCTAAAGCCTACCTGTATTAATGTATGTGTTTAGACAACCCCACAACCAATTGAAAATACTATGCCTACCCTGAATAGAAGAATTACAGGTGCAAACTGTAAGTACTCTAAAATTGCAGTGAGTATTTCCAAATACTTTGAGCCTTTTAAATGTTACTAAATTGTAATATCACATGTATATTATTTTATAAAGCTCAAACTGGCACAAAAAAACAAGAAAAGCTTGTCTTATCAAAAGACTGTAAGGAGAGGTTTTTGCAGCACTACAATAATGCAAAATTTGAAAAGGCAGGACATCTGGATGATCTTTTGGAGTATACTGGGCTGTTTGAATTGTTTTCTGATAAGCATGACAGGATCAATAGTGTGGCAAAAAGGGTCAGGGCATCTTTAAGGAAGACAGTGGCTAGATGGGACAGCATGACAGCCAATATGAAACCAGAGAAAGCAATAGAGTACAAATTCAAGGAAATTATAAATGCAGCAATCAAAGAAATGAACAAACCTAAGCCAACTCACTTGGAAAATATAAACAACTTTCTTATTGGTGGCAATGCTGCATTGCTCAACACAAGGAAAAGGGTTGATGCTAACCTTTATTTGGACTCAATAAAGCAAAGATCATTTGAGAAGATGCTCCTAAACATTGAATTCAAGGCAAATATAAATGATCCAGGAAATGAAGAAGTTGGCCAGGTTATGGAATATATGTTAGAGTAGTAGAAGGCACAACTATGGAAGTTTCTTTTGGCTGGGCTAATCAAACAAAGTCAGCTGTATTTTTATCTCTCTACCAGAGATGACATTATCAAAACATTTGAAATTGGAACAGTCATACCCAAGGATACAGATGATATTAAAAGCATTGATAGTTATTAGAGGGAAGTGACAATAAAAGCAAAATATATTTAAATAATAAATAAATATATATATATAATGAATAAGAACCAAAGGTTCTATGAAAGTATATAGGCAGCTAAATCAATATGTAATATTATTCCTGTTAAGCTTATGGGTTTCTTTTACAGGCTTAACCCTTACTATCAACAATAGTTCCATCAAGCTTGTTATGTTTCTTCTCACTCTCAGTGAGGTTGATCTTGGGCTTGCATTTCCTGGTATTACCAAGATTACAAAAATGGTTTATATAAAAGATGATGGGAGTAAAGTAACAGCCCTCAAACCACCAGCTTCTGTGTTGGCCTCCTATACTTGTGTTATCCAGGAGAAAAGGGCATACTCTCCTACACATTTTACTGGTCGAGTGGCATGGATTTATAATGTGCTTGTTGGCAATGAAAGAAGGAAAGGATATTTAAAGATAAATGTCCACAAGTATAGTCGTCAGTCTGAAATTGCTGCTCTAAAAGAAATCAAACAAAAGTCAGTACTATTTGTGCCAGCCCTGAAGGCAAGCAGCAAAGAAGATTGTGAAGCCACAAAACATTTTATTGAATATATGGTATTTGAAGATCATGGCAAGAGGATCAATGAATACTTTGAAGAAAATATGAGCTGTATTGAACAAATCGATATAAGTACCATTGTTCGAGACATTGCAAAATGCTTAATTACTGCAGCATATTGTGGAGTTCTGCACTGAGACATTTCGCCTGGCAATATTATAATTAATGGTAAAGGAGAAGCAACATTGATTGATTGGGGCTATTCAAAAATAGTCAAAGGGTTGGGAGATGGTAATGAGAACTGCCAAGATCCAATTACTGGCACACTGCCTTTCATGAGCATCCGTGTGCTCCACAAATGTTCCAACCGCACAGTCATTGATGATCTTGAGTCGCTCTTTTATGTGCTTCTATTCTGTGTTGCATTGGTGCTTAAAACAAATAAGCCAGTTGATGAAATGATATTCTGGAATACTAATGCAATGGATTTGCTTGGAGGGCTACGATCATTTGTTATGGCCGATTATAAAAATGTGAAAAAAGCAGCTTTTGGGCCTAATGTGTATGTCCCTGAAAAGGTTGATGCTGTTCTGAGGGAATTTTATGACATTCTTTTCACAGGATATGATGGTGACCTAACTGGTGCAAATGATCCCCGAGTTGAAAAGTTTGGATCAATGTTGGAAAAGCTCCAAACAAAGTTTGGTGTCCAAATTGATAACCTGGAGAGCCTCAAAATGACACCAAAGCTGACAAGTAGTAAGTACATACCAAATATCCATTATTTATGTTGGTGTTTGAGATCCTAAACCAATTCTAATTGCCAATTGTGATATTTTCTTGCAGCCCATGAAAGCACTGTCAAGGACCATAACTGCTTCAAAACCAACAAAGGTATTGTGTATTTATCATTGCTGATCCAGTAACACTATTCAAATACCAGACATTCTAAACTATACACTGTTCATTCATTTATGATAGAGCTAATGAGGGCAGCGAGATTCACTGAACATTATGAAAAGGATAGCCAAGGTATGGTAGTATATTATTTGAACATTTCATGGTTTGCGACATGCTTTGGATGTGCACTTCTCTGCTATTTGCAAATAAACTTGTGTGAATGACTAACTATAGAAGAAGGAAATGGCAATGATAGCAATGCCCCGCTTAAGCTCAACAGCCCTGAACCATTCAAAAAATTGGAGTTCATCAAATCGCCACTATCAAAGTAACAAAAAGATATTATTGATGAAATGGATTTTTCTGCGAACGAGTCCAGCCAGTCTTCTACCAGAAAAAGGAAATCATTCCAAAATGAGACTGCTGCTGCTGCTACTGTTGCTTCGGATGGAAATATGGAGAATATGGAATTGTCAGAACAAGACCAGGAAGCCAACAATAAAGAAAATCAATCCAGATCCAACACTGTTGGTGGTCGTAGTGGTGGTCCCAGTAGTCACAAACTCAAGCCCAAGAAAAAGAAAAAGATCAAGCGTTGATCGTTTGGCTAACTCATAAGTATTTTTTTATCATTTTTATCATTTTTATTTTGCTCGCTATATTGCATTATTCTAAATTGAAATTCATATATGTTGTATAAAATTCCAACCCAATCATATGGATAATTATAATATTATGCCATTTATTTTTTTTGGAGTACACATAGCCATGTCTTTTTTATCATCAAAGGTAAAACTAGCATCCACCTTACATGGATTCGTATTTATGAAAAACTGGTCTATATGGCAAGATTTCACTTGGAATCGAATCTATGGTAGTATGCAGAAATGGACTCTCATCATATTTTGGGCCAATCGCCAGCCATTTGCTATACAACTACTCCTGGGGACCTATTTTGCTTGTGAGGCCTTGTGAACTCTGACCATATGGCAAGCTCTCCACTAAAAGGAAGCAGATAGGTATTCTCATACATTCCCTGCAAGTCGGTCCATAACCCATACGCTTTGGCTGAAATTTTGCAGATCATTGGCCTTTATCTAGGATATTCTTCTGATACACCTTCAAAGAAGATTCTGACATATGGGCGATTATTTTTGAAGGGTTAAATTAGTACTATCAATGATAATATAGGCTGGCCAGTATGTAAGTTGAAACTAGCCTACCAGGAAAAATTAGTCCTTCAAAAATAATGATCCATATTTTAACCCAATCATCAAATATTTTATATGCAACCCCTTGGGACTCACCATTTTGCCTAAGGCGTTGTGAACTTTGACCAGGTTTTTGATTCTATTTTCCATCAATGTGTTGAGTATAATTTATCCAATAATGCATTTAATACAAACACAAAAATAAAACATAAATAAATGACATGCATCTACTATAATATAAATGGGCAAAGATGATGGTGATAAGTATGCTATGATACAAAAAAAGCATATATAATCTGCTGCAACAACTAGTTGAGATACCCACGGCAATTAACAGCCCCACAAAGACAAGGAATCTTAATGTCCTCTGGTGGAAACTTGTAATCGTATGTAACTTCTTCGCCGACAGCAATCTCATCTTTAGCATAAATTACAATTCGCTTAGTTCCATCTGCAACAATAGTTTTGGCAATGCAATTAGGTTCACAGCAATGATTGATAAATCTAGCTACATTTCCACACTTTGTTGCATCCACTACAATTTCATCATCAACTCTAAATAGATAACTACTGCCAATTCCCTCCTCCTCATACTTTTGTTCCCGTATATCTGCCAATCTTTCTCGGATTCGTTCGCCAATGTACTCAATGACGAAGTCGCCAGGATATATATGCTCAGCAGCAAACAATCCCCAATCGTGAATTGCGCTTTTGCTGAACACTAGGCGTTTTGTACGCGAATCTAGTTGATTGAATTTGAGGACATCTGAGCCGATAGATGAGTAAGCACCGTTCATTGACGAACCAGATGTGAAACTGACATCGGCGCGTAGTTTCCGATTAGCTGCTCTTTGCATTCTGGAACTGGATATTCCTGACAAAGCCGGTGGTACTGGTGGCGGAGGGGCACTGCTTCCTCTTGATATGTTGTTGTCTATATCATCGCTATGACCTTGGCCAACGCTGCTACCGCCATTACGACCGCGATATCTTGAGTCATTGTTAAGGTTATTCATGCTAAAGCCATATTTAGATGTATTGGCCATCCCCAGCCCAGGGAAATAACTAGCAGTCCAGTGCAGCTGTGAATGAAGCTGTGGAAGATATTTGATTTTTTCTTCAGGCGGTATTTTGTAATACCCTTCTGTTCGTGCACTCCCGGTTACATGGACACGGAGTTCTGGCTCCTTGGGCTTAGAAACTATCTGTACGATTTCCTTCAATTTCTTTGCAGAAGCAGCAGCGGCTTTGATTTGGCTAGAAACAACCCGTGCTTCTGAAACTGATGCAGATGGTGATGGTGCCGGTGATGAACTTGTTGTGATGGCACTGGTGATCGGGCATCCAGATTTGACGGCCTTTTTGATCTTGTTCCATTGTTTTAATGCTGCATCATCAATGGTAATTTCTTCGTCCTCACTTGATTGGTATTTCTTTAATAACTTGCGTGGTAATGATGGCTTCTTTGGTTTCTTGGATCTCTTTTGTGGTACAGCCACTTGGACATATTCATCGTCATCATCATCAGGACTTTGTTGACTTTCCAGGTCCATTCGTTCGTCATTTTGGTCTTCCTCGCCACTTTCACTAAATGCATCCTCCATTGTAACGTCTGTATCAGATGAGCTAGTATCGCTCCATTCAACTCTACGCAAAGTCCTTTTTTGCTTAGTTAAACTTCCACGTTGCCCTCGTTGATGATCGACGTTTTTGGCTTCGCCAGTTTCTAGAGTGACTCCACCAGTAGCCAAACCTGGTTGACCCCTGATGCTACGGCTAGATATAGCGGTGGGGCTATCAGCGCTCTGGGCACCCAGCAATCTTTGTCGAACATCGCTATCAAACCTTCGGGGCCTTCTTTCAGTCGCAGATGTTGATGAGCCATGCAACCCTGGCCTTCTTTTACGTCTAAAGCTAGGAAGAGATGCCAGAAGAGCATGAATGTCCATATTGGTGGTCTCGGTTTCCTCCTCATTACTTTTGTGATGTCCAGTGGGAGCTGTCTTTTCATTATAACGGTGGTTAGCTGAAGACTTGGATGTCGATGGTACGAAAATGCTTCCTGGGACCGCTTTCTTTAAATTATTGGCATTTAAAGATGCAACACCTCCACTAATGCTAGCGCCAGGCTCATCGTCCTTAATCTCGCCTTGCTCAGATTGTTCAAGGTTAATTTGTTCTTGGATAGATCTTCTTTGCCTTATAAATGATCCAACATTTGGCTTGATGACTCGCTTTTTGATATCAGTCATTACAGCTTGGCATAGTTCTTTGAGTAACAATTCTTGAGACAATTTATATAGTTCTTCGCTGTTTGTAGCGGGTTTTTTGTATTTGTCTGTTTCTACTCTACTTTCGTGGTTTCTGGACTTTATATCATTTTTTGAAGTACTAGTAGCTCTATCAGCACTAGTAGAACTGCTTGTTTTGTGGTTTTCGGTTTTGTGTGTGTAGTTAGCCTGTGAATTGTATTGTGGAGTAGGTGTTCGATCGCGGCTATAATGACCACTGGATGATGTAGGGGGTAAGGGCGGATGGGGAGGTGGGACAGATGATGGTGGTGGTGGAGGCTGCTGCTTGTCACTTGGTGGCCTTGGTCCCAGCAATTCATCAAGAGCTGGATAGTCTTGGGTTGCACATAGATCGATATCCACGCTTCTTCCTTTTAGGGACCTGCGATCCATCAATGCTTGGCATCGATGCGCATCTCTCTCTGATCTGAATGTTACATACCAATTATGCGAATCACGTACGATTCGGTGTGGTCTGTATCGTTCGAAATGGGTTTTGATATCAAATCTCGAAACTAGGCTAAATGGTAGCGAATATCGAGATATCTTGATGGCAAAATGCTCTCTTGGCCTTCTGCTTGGTGATCTGGAGGACTCACCAGCGTAGCGGCTCTTGTATTCATCAGGTTGGCGTCTTTCTCTTTTGATGACCTCTTTAACAGGATCGGAACCAATGGTGCCAATAGCATCACTAGTAGGGGTTGATCCTGATTCTTTTTTCCGCCGTGATTTTTCAAGCTCATCAGTACTTTGCTTAAATAATCGAGTATACCGGTCTTTTGTATTAATTTCAATTTTCAATGGTGAATCGCAAAACACCATATTGCGCCCATCCTTTATAGCATTGCTCGCAGCGACTCGTGGATGTGGGGCGCCCGGGGCGGGTTTGAATTCGGCGCTGGCCAATCCCAAGCTGACACCAGTTCCAGGATCACGAGCCAAACGAATGACGCCTACATAGCCGAACCTTTCCAAATGTGAGCGAATTTGACCTTCAGTGATCAGCTGGTTCATCCCTTGGATAGTAATAGAAAATGGCCTAGGGGGCTCGATGCAGTTTGAGTCATGCTACATTATCAATCATATATACAATATCGCATGTTAGAATGCGAGCAGTTGTACTAAAATATGCCAATATCCTTATATATAAGAAATATACATGCGACTGTATGTACCTGAAAAAATGTGGCCTTGAGCATCCTTTTTCTTTTTATCTTTTCTATCATTTGTTGCCCGCTTGGAGCAAGCCTTGGATCCGCATTTAACCGTCGTTTTTCCTGTATGCCGCTTGTATTATGATGTAAATTCCTAAAACTGTCATTCTGAATTTTTATATCTTTTCCAATGACCATATAAGAATAAACATAAATAAAGTTGAATTAGCAAAGAAGACCAAGCAAGTCAGTCATATAGTTGCCAGCGATTTAGAAAGTATATAATATTGCAAACTATAGCTTACCGCTTGAAGCTATATTACGTGGTGATGATGTTGATGCATGGTATTTAGAAGGAGAGTTTTTGTTGCTGTACAAGTCTTTTTGCATTGCTGCTTTTTAAAGTCATTTAAATTAGTAATTATAAAAATAAAGGAAATAAAGAAGAATGGTGAAGAAATAGAATGTATGTATGTATGTATGTATGTATTGGATTATATAATAATGAGAGTAATGATAAAGCAGGGAGAGAACCAAATAATAAAGACAAAAAGAGCAGCCAGTGAGATTGGTGCTGTAAAGATGGTTTTTGACTTATTGTTTGTCTGTCTGTCTGTTTGGAATGTTTGTGTACCTTTTAACCTATGCCTTTTTGCTCTTTGATCACACAACAACGTATGCCTGTCTAAACGTACGCGCGCATACACGCCCGCGCAAATTAGCTGATCTGATCACACTTTTTTGTTTTGACTATCTTACATGGACTATTTGAACTAACCTCAAAAATATGAGATAAACTTCACATTTTACTTTGTTTAAACCTGTAAGCAGCATAGAATCATTTAATTTATTTCATGAAATTTTACTAGTGATTATGTGTATGATAGACAAGAATGAATATTTAAATTTTGGTTCAATTACAGACCAACTTGTATGCAATTCCTGGGATCCATCATTTTTGTCTAAGGCCTTGTGAAATCTCACCATTTTAAAGACCTTGTTAAAGCGAGGATCATTGAAAATATGAACTGATAAATTCTCATAACTAAGCTTTTATTCATTACATCCAAACACCAATTAACCCAAATAGTTTAACCACATGCATATTTCAACTTGCCAATCCAAAAAAACATACACGCCACGCAGTACCAAGATAGTGTACACTTAGCATCCTAACATCTACAGCCAACTTTTACATAGAGAAACTAAGCAATCCACCACACAGACTTCCACACACAATGCCTAATGACCATTTGATTTTACAATGGCTGATAGAAGCAGCCACTTGGCAGTAATTTAGGGTGAGTTGAGCTGCAGTATTTATTAGCGTCTGAAGTAGGAAAGTGCCCATATAATCTAAAAGGCTAGGAAGCATACAATAATTGCACCTTCATTTCTTACTTATTATTTTCTTTTCTTTTTATAATACACTTAATTTTGTGCCCCATCTTTGCTCTTTTCTTTCTTTTCCTTGTCTAGATAATGCGTTGGGATGCGACTGCTTTAAGTTTGTTTCTACCCTTCCTTTTGGCTACGGCGCTTTACCCAACCTTTGCCAACATTGTTGAGCGAGTACTGACAGCAGATGGCAAGCATGACAAAACACTAAATCCACCGACACCGTCTGTATTGAGAAGCAATGGAACACACCAGTTCCAGCCCACAGTCTTGATGATTTCGCTTGACGGATTCCATGCCCAGTATCTTGAGCGTGGATATTCACCAAACATCCTAAAATTTGGCCAGCAAGGACTACGAGCTGACTACATGACCCCTGTTTTCCCATCTGCCACTTTCCCAAACCATTACGCAATAGCCACCGGCCTTTATGCTGAATCAAACGGTATTGTTGGAAACTCGTTCTTTGATCCAATCCTCAACGACACGTTCTATTATAAAGACAGGGTCATTAGCGCCAACGCTAAGTGGTGGGGCGGCGAGCCTATTTGGGCAACTGCCGAGAAGCAGGGCCATAGATCTGGAGTTAACATGTGGCCAGGATCAACTGCTCCAATCAAAGGAATTCTTCCAACTCATGTCAAGGAATACAAGAGTGGGATTACACCTGCATCCAAATTCCAGCAAGTTTTGGAGTGGATAGACTTGCCGTTTGAAAAGCGGCCATCCCTATTGCTTACCTATATCCCCGAAATTGACTCGGCGGGCCACCAGTATGGTCCTGATTCAGCCCAAGTCAATAATAACATAAGGACGGTTGACAGTGCTCTAGGTTATCTATTTGACGAGCTCAGCAGACGCAATCTGACCAACATAGTTGATGTCCTGGTTCTCAGTGACCACGGAATGACATGGTCAAACCCATCGAAATATTACATCACTGTTGAATCCATCATCGGCCAAGCCGAAACTGATGCCAAAATCCATAGCATTCAAGGCGCCCCAATTGGATCAATTTCAGTAAAGGAACCAAAGCACCAGAATGTTCCTGATATCTATAACAAGCTCAAGGCATCACAAACTCTGAAGAACGCAAACATCGCCGTGTACCTAAGGGATGAGGTTCCTGAGCGCCTTCACTTTTCCAAAAACGAACGAATAGGGGATATTGTTGTAATTCCACCAAAACCATATGTATTTATGCAAGGCAATCCAGCAGATCCTCGACTAGAGGACAAGAATTTAGGGAAAGATATCCTGGTGGGATTGCATGGCTATGATAATTTGGATCCATCGATGAGGGCAATATTTGTGGCAAATGGCCCTTCATTCAGACAAAAGGCTGTTAAACCACAATTGTCTGAAAATGTAAAGAGATATTTGGAAGCCCAAAGTGGCAACATTGGGGCTCATGATAAATACTGGAATCCTGGGCGTGGGTATACCAAAGTCCCAAACAAAAGAGGAGGCCAAGCGACTCCAAGTAATAGTGGTGTCGATGGAGATGATGACTTGAGCCATTCGCGTCATCCCCATTTCCGCAACGTCGAAGTATATGGGCTTATTTGCAAGATCCTCGGCCTCAACCCTGCTCCTAATAATGGAACTTCCTTTTTCCATTCTTGGTGGTTAGCCCAGTAACTCAGCAACTATTTTGAAATAGTAACTATCCACTTGCATTCAGAGCTTTGCATGATGTGTTTCTTTTGTTTGTCCTTTGATCCCATGTTCTCTTGCTTTAACAAAGACATTACCAATCACAATTTCTTCTGCATAAGCAAAATAGTTATAAACACGGTTTTCTGTGTGTGGCTATGTTCTAATGGGTTTCCAGAACTCTTCCTTGCTGCTTTGTTTTTTAAAGCCACGAAATTACTACAATGACTTTGAGAAGTATGAGCCTTTCTTTGTTATCAATTAGCTAAATATGAAATAGCCTGGAAAATCTGTTTAGAAGTTTCTAATAATTATGAGCCAAAGACATTCACACTTGTTCTCACACTCTTCTTAGAACTCAAAGCCTTCTTTCATATTTACAAGAGATGAAGTTAAAGCAAAGTGCATGTGAGAGCATGTAGAATATGCCATTTCATGACTCTGAACCCAAACACTACAGGACAATCCTAATCCTCATAATATAAGTATGATGGTGATAACGTGGCGCTCTTTAAACTTTAGAGGCCCAAAAAACATAAAGATGAGAAGTGTTTTACAGTTCAAAGCCCAAGTAATTAAGCCACCCAGTTTTGCTATACGCCTATTACTACATAATGCTGTTAGGCCAAGTAATACTTGAGGATTGAAACACAATTAGTTTCAAGCAGAGTGAATGGCTTTTCCAAATCAGTATAAATATCTTGACCACTTCCTCTCCATCTTATTCCAAATATCATCAAATCATAGACATTTTGTTCTATTCCACTCCCCAATCTTTTCAACCAATACAAACATTTGTATATATTATTGTTTCATTTTACTTTTATTTATAAACATCGAAATGGGTTCAAACAGTTATTATCACTGCAGCGCCTGCGGGTTTCGCTTCAGTTCAATCAAGAGCCTGGAAAGCCATAGAAATAGAATGCACAGCATTAACTATAGTAACGACCATCGTTATTATAACCAGGGTTACCAGCGTCCAAGGATCCCAAATAGTCCACACTCTTGGAAAGATAGGGTCGATAATCAGAGAGATAGATCAAGTAACAGCAGCACAGATAGTATTAGCGGCACATTATCTCAAACTGGAACTGTTGTCGATATTGACGACACCAATGATTATATGAGCTTTCTTGATCCAGGGAAATCACCCAAGAATAATAAGCCAAGAAAATCGATAAAGGATATATTCAAAGGTCTATTTTCATCAAAGAAAAATAATAAGAGGGTATCTGATGTGGACATCAGAGTGAGGAGTAAATCTTTTCTGGAGACCAGCGTGTATATATAAGCGGCTTCCATAACCATAGTGTTGGTAGCAATAGCCGCCCTTAACAATGGCTTGCGAGAGAGTTTAACGACTACAATTCTGTATAGATGAGATGATCTTTATTCATTTTTCTATTATTTATACGCTTTATGTTTATAATGTTTTTTATTCTATTTCATTATTTGCTTTTCATGACTTTTTGCTATATATATATATATATATATATAATATGTGTGTGTGTATATATTTTCAATGTATATCAACTTTTAACCACATAAAATGTTCAAGATAACCCAACATTGGATCGTGCTTGCACATTGAAATTCCTTGCAACCCATAAAATACCAGTACTAATCAGATAAAGAAATCATCACAACAGCCCCACATTAACCACTTCTACGTCTTTAAACCTTTTTCTGATCCAATAATTATAGCAAGCTATTGTATCAAGATGTTGACTCTACCGGTTGGAGGATTGCCAAAGTTCATTTTACTTTCCGCCGTGTTCTCGGTATTCAATACTGTTCAATGTTATTTGCAGCCACTTGGGTTAACCAGGCGCATCTATAATCAACAGCCCAACCAGGTCTCTCCGCTATCCTCACACATTTTCGGTGCATGGACCTTGCTTTCTGCAATTTTGCGTTACCAATGTGCCTATAATATGGACAATAAAGTTCTTTATGATATTACATGGGCTTCGTATGGTATTGCTCTTTTCCATTTCTTGGCCGAGATCTTTATTTTCAAGACAAGCAAGATTCCTGGGCCTGTTATGAGTACCTTTGTTGTTGCTTGTAAGTCATCGCTTTATTTTGATCATGATGGATGTGTTTTATAAATATCATTATCTAATCTCTCTCTCTGTGTGTGTGTGTATGTTGGCGGGGGGGGGCTGTTTTGCTTGTATATTTAGGCACTTCGATTGTATGGATGTGGATCGAACAGCCTAAATTCGAATAGATTCTAATCATGATTGCTTTGCGGTTAACTCTTAGTTGCCAAATATAATTGTTGTAATATAACCATTTTGAGAAACAATGTCTGCTTGGAATATTCCAAAAAACAAAACCTTGTTTCTGAAGCCATCTTTATAACTAGGAATCTGATGCAGCATTTTTGTTGTATTTGAATTAAGACCCTGGGGACTGATGTGGAGAGCCATGCCACAATGTAAATGTGCAACCCACGATCAATTTGCATTTAATGATGATTAAGCTGTTTATTACTCCTAGGGGTGGACCACGTTCAATTTGCATTTAAAAAGATACTGGGCCTTGTTCAACCCATAAAGTAAAATTCAGACTAAAGTTTTTGGTGTTTGGATCTAAACAACAATACTAGATATATATATATATAGATTTATGTTGACTGCATAGTTAAAGCAAGACAAGACGGAAAGCAATGATTCATATCCTGAAAATTCCAGTATGAAATATCTAACAAAACAGCTTAGATTTCCACGACATGCCATTTTCAGCAATATCAGAAATACCACTTTTCAAAGATGTTTTGGATGGAATAGACTATCAAGATTTACAAAAGCATTTAGGAAGTCTCTTACATCAGCCTTACCGCCGCCGCCTCCGGCCTTAGAGCCAAGAGAAGATCGCATAGTAGAATTACATAATGGAAAAACGAGACGCGCAGATCCGTTCTCGTGGCTACAAAACAAAGAATCAAAGAACGACTTGTATAACTATTTACAAAAAGAAACCAGCTACACCAACAAGATCATGAAGTCTACACGAAGTCTGCAGAAAAGATTGGCAAAAGAAATGGAAGAGGCGCTATATGTTGAACAAACACCACCTCCTATAGAAACCGTGAATGGCCCGTTTACATATTATACCAAAATAAGATCTGATAATGGAAGTACCCTGTATTATCGTCGTGCTATTAATGACAAAAACGCACCTGAGGAACTATTGGTTGATTCGGTAGAATTCTTGAACAAAGAGGGTTGTTCGATCAACAGCATCTTGGTATCTCCGGATAATTCATTAATTGGGTGTCTTCTGACAGATTTGAGTTCATACAAGAATAGGACTGGTAATGATGAGCATGACATTGCCAGTCAGGAACTTGGCCAACTACGGATATATAAGATCATATCTTCAGCCTCATCCTCATCCTCATTGAACAAAAGTTTCAAAAAAGCAAACCTTGAGATGGTTGGATGTGTCAAAGATGTGTTAAATTTCGTTTGGTCTACTAATGATGCAATCTATTTCACATCTCTGAATGACAAACTAAGATCCGACAAGGTTTATTTACATGACCTTAATTCACCCAGCAAAGAAACTAGTCCATATTTAATATTTGAGGAACATGATGAAGAGGCTTTCCTAGATGTCACCAAAACAAAGGATGGAGAATACATATCAATCTACAGCAGCACTCTCGATTCCAACCAAGTATATCTAATACCAACAGGTGCCAGCTTTAAGGATATCAAGAATGGCTCAAAAGGCAAACTAACGCCCATTTCACCAAGAATCCGTGGCGTTGAGAGCTTCGTTGACCACATAAACGTAAGAATAAAATATACAGTGAAAGTAATACCTATTCGCCATAGATATTAAGTTTCTATTTTCCATAGGACGAATTCGTTGTTCTCTCTAACTACCAGCCAAATGATACTAGCAGTTCCAATGAGCCTACTGAAGCGAGAAAGTTTTCTCTTTACAAATGCAACGACAAGACCCTGCCCACAGCAGAAGAGTGGGAGCAATGGCTTGTGCTTAATGAAGAACAACAGATCCAGGATGTAGAGCTACTCAAGGTTTGTTCAAGAAGACATACAGTTACTACTCAAAATTGGCTAAGGTGAAATATAACGGCTCTAATCAGAGGTTATTATTTCTTATAGGACTTTATAGTAGTGTTTATAAAAAGGCAAGGTTTACCTGAGATAATTGCTTGGGACATAGCTAAAAAGGCTTGGAAACAAGTGCCTTTACCAGCTGGCAATGAAGTTTGCTCTGTTAAGCCAAATGCAAACACAGTAAGTAATTGACCCCAGGCATATTCCATACATATTTACCAATATAGCGGCACCTAATTAACCCTGCAATGATCCAAATTTGTTTAGTTTGAATCACCATGTATCCGTTTCAGTTACCACTCGCCAACGCATCTGGACATAGTTGCTGATTATAACTTGGAGACCAACAAGATATCTAAAAAATGGCAATCAACTCATATAGGTATATATAACCCAATATCGTTACTTTTTTAACAACAAGCACTCTAGACATTTTTATTTATATGACTGGCTCATTTTATTTTGGTCTTGTAGGCTTTAACCCCTCTGATTTTGTGTGTTACCGAGAAAAAGTACCTAGCAGGGATAAGAGCGTACAGATCCCGGTAACATTGATACATCATAGACACCTTGAAAAAGATAGCTTCAATCCAGTACTGTTCAGACTATATGGTGCATATGGAGTGCCATTAGAACCAGAGTTTCGCGTTACCGATATACCCCTTTTAAAAAGGAATTGGATTATCGCTTTAGCACACATACGTGGTGGTAATGAATTGGGGCCGAGTTGGTATACTACTGGCAAAAGTCATTTAAAGCCCAACTCTGTACTGGACTTTATGGATTGTGTTCAGTATATGTTTGATGAAAAATGGAGCAGTCCATCGAAAATGTCAGCCATAACAGAGTCGGCTGGTGGGTTTGTCCTAGGCACGGCTCTAAATAAGCAACCAGATTGGTTTAGGGCTCTGGTTATGAAGGTGCCTTTCCTTGACCCAATTTCTTCCATGTTAGACACTTCTCTCCCACTTACTAATGTCGAAAAATCCGAGTGGGGCGACATTTCTAACGATCCAAAAATCTACAGCATACTTGAAAAATATGCACCATATGATCAAATTCCACAGCTAAATGTGTCTTCCTCAGAACCAGATATCGCCAGTCTTCCATCCATTTTGATAACTGGTGGTTGGAAAGATCAGAGAGTTCTGCCTTGGCAACAAGCAAAATGGGTAGCAAAGTGGAGGCAAGTCAACAGCCACATTTATGGAAAAGATTCAATGAAACTTGACATGTTTAATTCTGTCTCTTTCCCAAAGCTGCTTTTGAACATGGATTTTGAATCTGGACATTTTAGCCAGCATCAGCAGCAACACCAGGATTCCAGAAATCCCTTTGAACGGCACAAGGAAGGGGCATTTACTACATCCTTTCTCCTCAGAGAAGTTAATGGTGAATAATACTGACTTGTTTAAACCACAATCCCATTAAATTATTGTCCCATATTAGCATTTAAACGCAGTTGGTTTCGATAAGTATTTATCATTTAATAGCAGAGTCAAGTGCAAATACTTTAACTGTAAATATCATAACCAAATCTAGTACTATAAAATGTATCAAAAGCGACTGTTTAATAATAGTATGGTAATATCCATACCAGATGATTATGAGGATGCAGAGTAAGTCCATGGGGATCAAATGGCATGCTTAAATCATTCGGCAATAACTGCTTGTTAATAGCTCTATAACCTGATTATAAATAGCTATTTCAACAAGACTGAAAATAATGAGGCATCATTTACAAATGTCGAAACGGAAGAGACCATGACTATAACAGTATTCACTGCCTCAAATCATGTTGAAGATGAGGAAATAATAAGGCAAGTGGTGCTCCTCTTATTAATACTACAACAAATTCCACTAACTAACAGTGGAATCCTTATAGGTTTCACTTTGAAGAGCTTGCCGACTTTAACAACGCAGTCCCATTTCGAATCAATTCTATTGGAAAGATCGTAAATGATGAATTGATACCAAACCTTCCGTAAGTTGTAACTTTCTGACAATCTGGGTCTTTTATATACATAGTGATAATCTTTTCTGAATTATAAAGCATTATTCTGATTGCTGTCATAACTATAGAAGTACTGCACAAGCATTTTATGCTTCTGGGGAGCAATGGCTGATAGATGAAGCTGAAGGCTTAAAGACCCATCAAATAAAACGGGACAGATCAGACACATTTATGGTTGTCTTTAGAGTCTATGAAGTTCATCTTGATATTGTGATAACTTCAACTGTTGCTGTGGAAGATGATGCGCCTCATATTGAGTGGAACTCAAAGATCAAGCAAACCACACCAACTACAAAGTCAGAAAGAACACTCCTAAACTTGCTTAAAAGTATTGAGAGCTTTGAGGTTTTAGACTGGCAAAAAATTCTCTAGTAGTCAAAAACGGTAATTCATGCTTTTGAAACACACATATATATATGCTTAATTATAGCTTTATTATAAATAAAGAAACCCCTAGATTAAATAAGTCCTTTGACAATTAATAAATACTAATGTAATCACATATGTCCCACTTGATAGAGAAAGGTAACACCTTATCCATGCTGTATAAACTCTATTATTTATTGAAAGAAGAAAATATTGAAATCAGAGCAAAAGACCATGGTCTATATTTTAAATGAGACATGATCGATTCAAAGCCAGAACACTGAGATCTTACACATTTGCTTCTTAATCACAAGTGAAATCTCATAACATCATCACCTAGCAATTTGAAAGTGGAAAATAATAAAAATACCAAGAAATGGTGTTAACATTATATTCTGAGACATAGATATAATTACAAAAACCAACAAAAAGAAAAGGAATGACAGAGAAAACTCTAAGACTATGAAATAAAAAACAGGTACGATGCTTTCACATATCACCTCAATGACGACGTTTATATTTATCTTGCAATTGTTCACGATGGGTATTGTCAAGTGAGTTGCGAATGCCCAACAGGGTCTTGGAGGTAGCTTCCGCTGCGCCAATTGCAGGGTTGAGTATAGCAACAGGAATCGCGCGCACCACTGCCCGTACTGAACTGTGAGCTGCTGATCGCCCCGCAGTTCCTCCACTACGCTGCTGGTTCATATTCTGACGGATCTCCACGGGAATGGCCAGGATGGTTTGTCTCGTGCGATTGAATCGGCTAGAAAGGGTCTGGTATGCTTGCTTTACTCCCTGGTTGGCAGTAAGTGGTTGTCGTGCATACTTGCTAGAAAGGAATCCTGGTGCACTAGAACCACCAGCAACTCCTGTTTTGTCAGTGACTCCACTAATACTGCCTCCACCAACTCTGCTTGATCTTGATATGCTGATACCCTTTCCATTATCTACGCTTGGTCCTGATGATAGAACCGACACTGTATCTGGGAAGTCTATAAGGTCAACCGCAACATCCTCGGGCCATTCGTTGGTGTCATAATAGTCCAGAGTACCTTCAGGACCACTCCTCCACCCATGAATATTTAGGTGCTCCATATTTTCGACCAGTCCTGCCCCTCCTCTATAACGATCATAGCCTGGCAACATGTCGCCACCATCGCCACTAATATCTGCGTCAATTATATCACCCGCCTGCTCCAATATATTTTGGGCATTGATAGCCACCCTGGACCCTATGTCCAACACTCCTAGGGCAGCTGACCTGGCAAATGATTTTGCTCCCCGCTGAATGCCCTTGATTAGTCTTCCATCCTTTTTGTACTGATTTATAGGAAGGAATACCAAATCTGCCATCCCACTGCCCATATTGACTAATGAACGAAGAGGGGCAAGCCCCGATACAAGACCAGGAACTTGTGTTCTAGTAATATGAGGAAGCCATAGATCTATCAGCTTACGAACTAGTTTCTGGGGCCCTTCTGCGCCACGAATATAGGCAGCATTGAGTGTCATATCTGCATCTTCAATTGGGAACATGTTGATCAGCTCTGCCATATTTCCTTCGCGAACTTTGCTGAAATTGAGTGACTTGGGCTTGTAGTCAAATCGAAGCTCAAGAGGAGATATATGAACTGCTTGGAAATATGTAATCGGCTCTTTCCAAGATACATTTCTCTTATTTGATGGTCCTGTTGGAGTTGGTGGTTGAGATAGGGGATCAAGTATAGAAAAGAACGATATGACAAATTCAAGCGCATCTTGATCAATATAGCACCTAATGGGTGCTATCCCTAGATCAGCACGGAGTTCTGTGGTTGCAAATGAAGGGTATGGGCGCACAGACTCGACTCTAATTACAGCAAAACTATCCTCAGACTGATCAGACCACTGCTTTCCAGAAGATTTGGGCGAATACTGTGTTGCTCTGGTAAACGCAGGTATTCCAACTACGCCACGCTCTTTTGATGGCTTCTGTCTAGTCAGGAATTTGTTCCACTCGGAGCTCTCAAGATTGTCAATAATCTCGAATGTACCAACCTCAACCAAGGAGCTAAATGCCACCGGAGAACTTTCAGAAAAAAGCTCTAAGACTACACTAACATACTGAGCTTGACAAATTATTTGGGATTCTCTTGAACGAGTGCTTCCACCGTCATTTTCATAATAATTTACATGTGCTTTGTGGGAGTGTGTGCGTGAGTGTCGTTTACTAGCTGCATAGTCATGACTTCCGTATTGAATAAATACCGAGTCGTTATCTTCACCATCACTTATGTCAAATATATCAGTGGTTGAATCGTTTCGTCTTCCATGGAAGCTTCTTCGAGAACGAAGACTTTGAGCAATGCTGTCTGAACTTCTGTGTCTGTTAGAAGGTGTCATATATGATTTTGGCGGCTGGGGCACAGCATTAGAGCTTGACAGACCCCAATCGCTACCACCATATAGATTCAACACAAGCTTCCGTACATTCAGGATGACTCGAAGTATGCGATCGTGATCTCCAGATGGAGAGCCATCAATGTTACCATTGTCTGATTCAAAATAATCTTCAATCAAATTGGGCAAAGCTCCCGCAGAATCATGACTATTATCATGGTTGGAGTCAGGGCTCTTGGCATCCATACCAGCCTTCAAAAGAGGCTCGTTCGGTGAAGCCGAAGAAGGAATAATCTGTGTATGTAATTTCTTCTCCCTTTGCAATGATATTTCGGTGTCAAGGAAATCATCAGAACCAACCTGCAAAGTCAGGTTAGACTTGATGGTTTGACTGGAAGTTTTGGAATGCCCTTTTGGATTTTTGGATTTCTTTGCTCTATCTGATGAGTATGAAGGGCTTGTGATCTTGGGAATC
The DNA here is from genome assembly GCA_027575805.1 of Mycoemilia scoparia. Taxonomy (NCBI): domain Eukaryota; kingdom Fungi; phylum Kickxellomycota; class Kickxellomycetes; order Kickxellales; family Kickxellaceae; genus Mycoemilia; species Mycoemilia scoparia. The sequence goes on along the minus strand of JANBPU010000080.1, from coordinate 30,948 downwards.
GGGTCATTTGGGTTACTCACTACTTCATACTCTGTAGCAATGTCGGGTACATTGGCAGATATGTAATCGTCAACAAACGTCAGGCCACCGCTATCATCATTGAGGTCTGGGTTTGATCCTGCTCTATAGCTATGACGACTACCGCGTCTCTTGCGTGTCAAAGAGCTTCCTCTTCTTGAGTATGAATCACCATGGCTTGACACTATTGGAGATGCACCAAATGCATCTTCCTCAATATCGTCCAATATGTTATGCATGTTATCATTTCTGTTTGGCATCCTAACTGATCCGTCTGATTCACTCTCTTGCAAACTTGGATTCGATCCTCGACTAAAAGGTGTACGAGTTCCCAATTCATGGCTCATGGTCTGCAAGACTTGCACCAAAGTCTCTCGTGAATCTGCACACATATCAACAGCCGACTTTTCGCAATTCAGATGCAAATCCAATGATAGGCCATTCTCAGATTCATAGATACTAGTGGTAATATCCAATATATCGGTATGCAATAGCGACACGAATCCTTTGCTTTCCCAAAACTTTCTAGTGGTCGTATCCCAGTGCATTCTAGCACTATTCAGTGAAGAATTGGCCTGTATACCACGTCCCATTACCGAAATCTGCTCGAATGAGTACCGCAGTGGATCAGCTTTTTCCTCATCTGGAACATTGATCTTTGTCATAAACAAAAATGTATCAATAACCAACGCAGTTTCAGGAAGGCTTGGCTTTGATGGTCTGTAAACTGCTGATGTGTTCCGCATATTTACACAGATCTTGAGCTGCTTGGGTGGTGGCGATGGTAGTAAGTCAGATTCAGCCGAGGAAGTAAAGAATTTGCTCATTGCTTTGGCCCATTTTGATGCATTCTCCAAATCAAATGTCGTCCATGCCAATTGAACAACCATGTCTGACACATCCTGAAGAGTTGGCGCGGACAGGAAATGTACTGATACCTGTGGTGTATTCGAGGGACGTGAGTCTTCAGCAGAAAAGTTGTTGAGAGTGCTCGAAAATACTGTACCAGGAACATAATCCCCAGCGACCCATGGGTTTTGCAGCTGAGCTTCTTCAGCCTCAAAGGATATATAGGCCCAGCCCTTATCCACACCAGAGTTTGTGATGAATAGTCTTGAGTCATTAAGTGACAAGACGTGTTCGTTGCATTGATACAGCGCCCCTGAAAGCTCCTCATTGCTTAGAGTGACGGTGATCTGAGATATGTCGACCAAGATGGAAGCAAAAAGTGATGCATTGTTACCATTAGAGTCCTGCTTTGAGCTAGATTCACTGTCATTTGGTTGAGCAGCCTGCCACAAAAACAACTGATTGAGGATATATTGTGCTCGATTGAATGATTGCTTGGTTATCTGTACAACAACCTCAGGAAAATGACATGACAACATAAGGTTGGACTTGCATATCGAATTTTGTTCGAATTCAGTGGCCAGTGTTGCATCCATTTCATATGTACGTCTAATTCTTGCATCATCGTCAATATAATCAAACACATCAAATGCTGGGGGCCTTGTGCCTATCTCCAGTTTGGGCATGTGTGTGTTTCCAGGAGATTCTTCTTCTCCTCTTACGTTCTCTCTTGAAGAAATTTTTCTACCATTATTTGGAGTGGTAGTAATTTCAAGATGCGGTTTCATAATAAATGCCTTAGGGACCTCATCACAACTTGGACTACCAGTTTGTTCACAAATCGTAGCAATACGGATGAGCTTTTCCTTTGGATGCAGTACTTGGAGGTACAAGTCAGCCACATCATACTCAATACGGAATCCTTTGCAGAATGAGTTGTCACGAGACCCAAGAAGATCTTGGATACGGGGTGTTCTTGTCTGCTCAAATGGAAATCCGAATGAATTTTCACTGCTACCAGGAGTGCCATTAACAATATTTGTCAGTGCCAAGCGGTGTATATCCAAACAGAGTTGCTTTGTATCACTAGGTAGGCTATCTCTTTGTTCGCCAGCTATTTGGCTATTACTGTCGCCTGTGGTTTGTATTCCAGGCAAAGTAATCCAGATACGTGCAAGCGACGATTCCACTACAAAGGGTATTACCCGTTTAGCAAGAGTTGCCTCTCCTATACTCATACTCTGGCTCGGGTCTTGTTGTTCCCCAGCTTCCTGCTGCTTTCTAAGCATGCCAAAGTATTCACCATATACAGAAATCCTTTGAATCAATTCCATATCCAGACTCATAGACAGTGGAGATATTTTGACTTTAGAAGACTGTCCCTTTGGGTCTACACTATAGTGGAATTGGTAGCCACTAGTAGACTTGGGACTAGCTTCACCGTCACTTAGCAGGGGATCAAAGGTAATCAATTCAATCTCGATATCTTTGTCAACATTCGGATCATGTTCCCTTAAAGATATACTTCCAATTATGAAAATAATATTCGAAGAATCTCGCACATTCGATATATCATCATCTAACTCCCTATTATTGCTTCTTGATTCTAAAGCTCTAGATTTGGAAGTGGTTTTTAGCTTGAGTTCGCCCAAGTGTGCATATAGAAACTTGATAGAATCCAAACCTGACTTCAGATCTGCTATAGATGACGCGTTTTCCCAGTAATCAATACGAGAGTGGCTGTCCTGATCTACTGGTATTTGGTTGGGTGCAATAATGGCCACAAAAACCGACTCAACATCCATAGATATGGTTTGTCTGAAAAGGTTGCTATCAACAGCACCACTCCAGCGCCCCTTCTGCGAAATATTTCTATATAAATTTGCTCTGTAATTTGTTTTAATCTGAGCAGTTTCTGCTTTTTCCTTATAAAATTCCTGGAAATCTCCAATGACTTTGGACAGGGCTTGGACGTACTTCTGGTTTATTACCAGGGCGCATTCCGAAATAGCAATTTTGACATCCCACCCGTTGGCACTTGGCTCATCACTGACAATTGACCCAATCCCTTTCTCATTTAAAGCAGAGTCTGAAGCAAACTGGTCGTTTTCAGGACCCTTTGAGTTTCTATCACGAAACTCGCCTGGCATTGCGCCAACATATATTGAATCCCCGCCTTCATTGCTTCTAGATATCTTTTGATACGCGGCAACTTCTGTAAACGGCTGTTGTCTATGGATTTGAATTTTGGTTGTAATAGGGGCGTCAAAAGTGCTAAATAGTAGCTCTCCGCCATCGAGCTCATTTTCATCGTCGCTGTTTGGTATCTGCTTATAGTACCGCAATCCCACGCCACGCACCCTGAATTTTTTATGAAGGGTCTTGAAATTAATGGTCTGGTATTTGGTTTCCATTGATACACCTGGAGAATCCATAGATGACCTATTTGGCTCCAGCGAGCGTCTTTCGCCTGGATCATCTTCGTATGCTATTTCGTTTACTTGTAGCTTTAAGCGAGGACCATCAAATATGCATGATGATGATGGTGCTAAATCATTAGGACTTGTGGTGGTTGAGTCGTTTTCGGTCTCCAATCTGAGCCAGAGATTTACTTTGCTGACGCGAAAATTGATGCCTGAAAGGATACGGTCCACCATCTCACTGACAACCTGTAGTCCAGCTATTTTGCCATCAGCATCTGGTCGTGGATAGATTACGCCGCCTCCCTCGGAGCTCACATTGCTTTCTGGAGAGCTTGGACGCCTAGGCGACTTGCTACCACTATTACCACGAACCTTACTTCCCATTTTCCGTTTATATCTTTCTTCATTTATGTCAGCAACCATCCTTTCAACGTCTTTGCTCAGAAGCACATCATCCCGCCGGCCATAGCCCAAGGATTCTCTTCGTAAAAAGTCATCGGCGATATATACTGACGAAGCAAGCAAGGATGCTGCACCATCAGTCACTATTGATTCGGCTATTCCGCCGGCACTATTACTGCCAATTGGCCCAACAAGCGAGGCAGTTATCGAAATGTCCTCAGCGACGACTTCACAGTGCCCAGTCCACAGCTTGCTCCAGGGAATTTTGATGTGTATCTTTCCAATACGACCGCCATGAATCACAATAGGGATATCTGACATCAGATCAGTCAATGCCTAAAATATCATAAGCCAAGATATATGTATATATATATATATAATGATGCTAGTTTGGAATTTGCATTTATAAATGGCTTATATGCATTTGAAATGGCCACTTACATCCTCATTTAAGGCCACATTACGAAGCTCAAAGTGCCCATTTCCAAGCTGTACATCAAGGTCTTCAAGGTTTATCTCATTCTCTTTGAGAAATTGGCCGACTGTTCGTCGCAATAGAAACTTGACTAGACGTTTCTGTAAGGAATTAGACCCACTGAAGTTCGGAAAAGCCCAGCCACTTGGCCACATTATATAATGTAGTAATGAAAAATAGAGCTTAACCGATCAAGTATGTAATAAAGTGGGGGAAGGAGGTTTGCTCAGATATATGCGAATATATAAATGTGCGTGTATGCTATATTGTGCTGTGGTATATATAATGAAAACAAAATAATTGAATATATTATTGAGTTAATGGAAGGAGTTAAAAGAAAAAATGGCTATGGCATTGGGTGTACACTGTAGCCAAAGCAGTCCTTATGATGAGTGATGTATCTATAACTGAGGAGAGGCGTTGAGGAAGCAACATACAAACTTAAAGTACGCCAGGTGGCTGCCAAATTGACCAACGTGTGTTGTCCAATGTGACCTCATCATTCGATTGCTGCACCTGATTGCTCCTAACTGCCCCTTCTTCTGTACTCTGTGAAGCATTACTCCATTCCTAATTTGTATTGGCTGCTAGAGATACTGTCCTCACTTTCCCATAACGCTTGCAGTCTCCCAAATATTTGTTTACTTTTAGCCTTGCTCAAAGACCGAAGGCATACAGCATGTTTGTATTAGTAGAAAAAGCTCAAACTTATTCCTAAGGTAGTTCAAGTCTTTGTAGCGTGTGCATATGTATACCTGTATGGACGAGTCGTTTACAAGATACGTACCAAAACCCCGCAGGACCCCGAATAGTTATAATCTGGGAGAGTCATTTAGCCGGCCTCGGTCTCCCTACGATATTCGTGGTGTAGTTCCAGAAAGAAACAGTCATTTCTCAGGGCATGACCCTTGCAGTTATACCCAAAAGATAGAAACTGAATCCAAAAAACACAGGGACCATAGAGCTATAAACAATGATATTTCAAACTCCTCCAGATACCACTTTGACACCATTTTGGACTACAAGATAGAACATGGATATTCTGATATCATGATATCAGTGTCCAAGGCTACAATTGACAAAGTTATCGAGCTTACAAATACATCGGTATCTGAGCCAAAAATTGCATGGTGCATTGGCTCCATTTCCAGCGCTGTAAGGTCCAACAATATTGTTTACATTGATCGAGTATTACCACTGGATGCTGCCAATGGTCCACAACAGCAGTCTCCAGCCGGTTTGTTGCCTGGGGATGTTTGCATTCCAGTGTACAATGAAGCATTCGATACAAATAAGTTTATTGACACGGTCAAAAAGTCATGCAACCATTGCGTGATCCTATCTATACGGTTGGCTAGTAATAGGAACACATTTTCTTTGGAATGTAAGTTACATTTATATGCTCACTCACTTGCTTATATATATATATATCAGCTTATTCTTGCCATGTGCTAGCTTTTCTAAATATACTTTGTAACAATGTAGTTTGGTCAACCAAGTTGATAAAAAAGATATCAGTAAAATCAGTCTCCCCATTTTCAATTACAAACCTCCCAAAAAATCTAAAAAGACTTCAAGCTAATAGTTCGGAGACCAAATATAAATTTGGGATCCTGAAAAAGAGAGACTCTGAACTCGAGCTCATAGCGTTACCAACCGTTATACTAGATGATAATGGAGTAGCAGGAATATGGATTTATTCAAAAGTCGTAACCAAAGATATACTGGAACAGGCACTTCAGCACCACCCACCCAAAAAATCAATTAGACTGATACACATATCTGACGGCGAAAACACGGCATCAATGGTCCTAAAGTACTACCAAATAAATTCCGAGGTTCAAATTTACGATGAAGACTGTGTTTCCTTTGGATCAAAAACCATCCAGTTACCCAAAAATTTACACAAACGCCAGAATTTGTTACCCGGTGACGAGGCATTCGACGAAACAAATTCATCGGATATCATCGTAAAACTAAAACCAATCAGTGGTGAGCCCAAGCCTCCTTCAAGCACCGATTATAGTGATCCAAAAGAATTGCAGCTCAAGACGTTAGGTGTTGAAAAGGGGAACCAAGACGTTATGTCACCGGGAACAATTATACGAAATCGTTCTCTATCAATGGACAATGTAGCTATCGGATGCAATAATAGAGAGATACTGGATAAACTTGATTTGTACCAAAAATCGGTATCAAAACTACTTGAAGAACAGAGAGATCTGCTTCGGGTACATGTTGCTCAAAACAATGAGCTTCTACAGTTAGAGCGAGAAAAAGCCAAAAATGCATTATCATCATCATCATCACAACCATTCATTACAAGGAGATATGGCAGAGTTACCGAAACTAGCAACGTGTTTCCCAATATTAAAGATAATGTATCACAGAATAACAACAACACCAGAAGAGCTATTTCAGGGAGCTTCGATGAAATACCACCATCTTTAAACCACTACCAACGTATTATTGAAGGGTATGAAGAAACATTACATCACAATCCATATAATACATCAATACCCAAAAAACCATTGCCACCGCCATTACCAGATTATACGCTAAGGCTTGGAAATATTAATAGAGAACCCCCGAAAATAGAATCTTACAAGCCTAATAATAACAACAATCTCATAAATAATAGACCAGCAATACCCCATCAAAAGCCAAGATCAGAAGTTATACGTAGACGCCCATCATCTACAACCAGCATAGGAGATTTGGTTAACCAGATGCAGGGAAAATTCATAAGTGACAAGCAACAATATTCTCGGCCACTATCTAGACCAACTAGCAGTCACAGCAATTACAGCAGTACCAGTAGTAGTAACGGTGTTGGTGCTAAACCCCAACATAGCCAAAGATATTCTAGAGTTTCATCTACTTCGCTAACATCTAACAGCCATCCCATCGCCCGAATTCCTAGTACCAACTTACAACATCATCACCATTCAACAAATCTTAAATCAAGATTTGCTAGAAGACCAACACAATCATCATCACCATCACAGTTATCGAATCCTAATGAGTATGATTCAATGTCAACAGATTTAAGCCCAATGACTCGAAAATATCTAGCACAAATGAGTACCCCACAAGGGGAGTCATAAATATCACATTAGAATAGTTAATCTCGTTTGGTAGTTTTGTAAATTATTTGTTGGTTTGCTACTGAGGTTTCAAACAATTTTATTGATAAAATAACAATAATAATAATAATAGTGATAGAATTATTATTTATTGAGGTTTCTTATACCATAGTCGATGCTTTGGTGTCCTGTGATTAAATACTTTTGAATAGCAATCACTCAAATCCACAATGACATCACTCTCACTCTGTATATGGGGCCAAAGCCTTGTGAACTTTGAGTCAATGCTATTGATAAATTTTCAAGAAAGCCTCTTGCTCCTCACTCCTGAAGCTATTTAAATTCGTGCTTTTCATAGAAGAGGGTTGAAAACAACTTGTCTTCTGCTTTTCACTCCATACGTATTTATCCTTATTATCAAGTCAGCGTTCTACTACTACTTCTACTTCTACTTAGACCAATTCCCTTTTGTAGAACCAAAACGAAAGAACAACAACAACAACAACAACGATGGGTCAATATTGGCAGATAGCTTGCTATGAGAAAAAGCAAACATTTGGGTCTATGGGCAAGCTTGGTGAGATCCTTTTCGAGAAATCTGCCTTCTATTACATGGTTTTCCTACTGTCGCTTCAAAGATATACCTCCTCCGCCCCTTGCCCACCTCATGACGATAGTATTAGTACTAACTCCAGCAATGATGATGATGATGATACACAGCTAGAAAACTCAAAGCTAGATCATCTTCCTGTTGAGATCATTTGCCAGATGTTCGAAAAGATATCCAATGATAAGGATAAGATAAAATTCGCACAGACAAGCCCAGACATTGCAAAAAAGATATACTATTATCTGGCTACAAAGTACGGCTGGGCAGGGAAGAGAATTGCACTATTTGGAGACTATTCTTACACAGTTCCGCCTCAACTCCAAGATATCCATGAATCGGACGAAAGAGCGACCGCTTCTGATCGTCGTGTAAGGGGCGGAAGCTTCTATGATGATGTCAACAAAAACTCTGAAGAAATAAACTATTACCAATTACAAAATATGATATGTATAGCAAAAATTGCGTTAGGCAAGGATTATTTTGACTTGAATAAGGATGACAGAGAATTTATGGTCTGTTGCGAGACTAGAAAAGAATACGTCTATTGCAATCGCAACAACCTTACAAGAAATTTGATTTGCTTGATTTGTTGGTCCGATGACACTTCCATGTGCATACAAACAGACCTTGCAATTTATCGTGGTGACTGGGCTTGGAACAAGCTTTTCGTAGTATTCCCATCAAGCAACCATTTCGATTTTTCTGGTTGGAAGGATATAACTGAGGAAGTCAAGCGTCAGGTTGACTATATAGTTGAAACTGACAGGGCTTTAGGAGAATAGGTCCGTGGGAATTGTATATCAAATGGCTGAGGATTGGACCAAAATCTGATGAGGGTCCACACCATTGCTGCCTATCTTGGATTCGATCACTAATGAAATTTCCCCTCATATTAAGGAGACTGGCCGAATTTCTTTTAATTAGTTATTTCAGCATTGGATTCTTATTAGTGCAAATCTTGAGCCAGCATAAATCTGAATTTAAATAGCTATATTTCTTGCAAATCAGTTTAAATAATATGTGCGATAGCATATCCTTCTAGGTTGACTTCCATGCAAAATGTTCAGAGTATTGCTTGTATATGTAATCTTCTCATACCCAAGAGTCGGATTATATTAAGAATTCCCAGGACTTGAGTAACTCTTACTCAGAGCAACAGCAGAAGCAACTGTTTAGAGAACAAATTTAATAATTGAGACCAAAATTAGTACTCGCGAGCACAGATTAAAACTTCAAGCGTTCATCATTCATGAGTGTATTGTTTTTTGTTTTGATTAGTGGGTAGATTATTGTTTACTTTAATAAGGTCTGGCGATCAACAACAATAGCAACCGCCTATATAGACAAAATAATAGCTTGAATAGAATCGGAGTAGTAAATAGAGCCTTTCTTATCCACAATTCTCTACTTTTTTGGTGTCAACCAATAATATATACATTTATAAATAACAGAAATACTTTGTTCAACAACTACAACTAAATAAGGTAGAGAGACAAGTGATGGATTCGTCTTCAAGGACACCGCGACGAAACAAGAATGTATCTGAAAAAAGTCGCAACAAGTTTGATAAATTGCGACGAATCCGTGAGGGAGGACAAAGAAATGAATTGTTTGAATCTGATGTAAGTCATTTTAGAGGAAGCCCAAATTAGTTAGTAGTGATAGCAGTAGTCGAGGAATACAGCAGTTTTATGAACAAGTATTGACACCACCTTTACACATTGCATTTATACTGCTTTGTTTTCTAGGACGAAAGGGATGTAGATATCTATGACGAAGTGACCGAAAAGGAATACCAGACCATCCAAAGAGAACGCGAGGAATTGCAAGACTTTGTGGTCAACGATGAAGGAGAAGCAGGCCACGTTGGAGACGACATTGGCGATGGTGGGCTGTATTCTGATGAAGATGACGAGGAACCCAGCAATAGAAAAGGCTCATCCAGAGGTGGTGGTCGTGGTAAAAATGCCTCTTCTAGAATCCATGACAATAAGAGCAAAAATATCAGAGATTTGTTTGACAAGGCTCGCAACAAAAGTGCTGTTTCTGATAGCACCACTACTGCTGCAAAGTCAGGCCCTGGAACTCCCATGTCTAAGCACCGGCTACCCAGCAGCACACCCTCTAGAAAAAGACAAACAGATGAATCTGAAGAGGATTTCATGAAAAGCCTTTTCAGTGGTCTTGATAGTGAAGCCAAGAACTCTCCATCTTTGAATCCTTTGTCTCCTGGCATTGGCAGCGGCTCCAAAGCAGCACTCTCAGCAAAAAGAAGAAAATTAGCAGCTACCAACCCTTATATTCCTACATCGCCGCTAACATCCTTTCCAAATAATCCTTATTCAAAGGGACCTCAGAAAAAGTCTAGATCTTATGCTGCCACAACTCCTGCCCATTTGGTAGATCGCGATACCACAGCAGGCCTCTCTGGAATTGAAAGCATCAAGCAAGGGTTTTCTGAATCTGCACCATCAGTATCCAAACCAACAACGGAAGCAGAAGCAGAAACAAAACCTTCGACAACTAAAGCAGGTGGCAGTAACGCTAGTAATGACAAGAACGACGACGTGGATGATGATGATGATGATGGGTTCATGGATATCGACGATTTAATGGACGCTGATATTGCCGAAATTGAAGCCAGCACAACAACAGGCCTGGATGAAACATTCCTCCCAGAGGACAGCGCTGAGACATCTGATCCAAAGAAACCGCCGTCGAATGTGGGCACAGACGATACTTCAAAGCCAACTTCAAAATTATTCAAAGTCGACAACACCGATGCAACAGACTGGCTATCATTTGCCAATAACATGTCGGCCAACTACGATAATGGCGATGATAGTGAAATGACCACAGAAAGCCAGACCGACTCGATCAGTGTTCCCACAGCCACAGCTGCGGATACTAGCGACAAATCATCATTGCTCTTGTATTGGATCGATGCATTTGAACGCAATGGCATAGTATATCTAATCGGAAAGACCTACATACCAACTCAAAAGAAATTCCAAAGCTGCTGTCTGGTTGTACGCAACATTGAACGCAATGTCTTCCTTCTGCCCCGCCAAATATCATCTTCATCCTCAACGCCCAGCTCTCAAAAGCAGCAGCAGCAGCAACAGCCCGCCGATATGGACAATGTTGAAGCCGAGACCAAAATGATTTTGCGTCGCCATGGTATAACCAAATATAAATCAAAATCTGTGGCCAGGAAATACAATTTCGAAATCCCTGGTATACCCAGCGAAACCCAGTACCTTAAAATATCATACCCCTTCCAAGGCACTGAGCAGCTACCTCATGATCTCAATGGCACCTCATTCAGCCATGTATTTGGAACCACATACTCTGCTCTCGAACTTCTTTTGCTAAAACGAAGAATCATGGGACCCTGCTGGCTCAGAATCCAAAACATATCGACAAGCTCGCCGCAGATTTCATGGTGTCGTCAGGAATATGTTGTTGAGAATCCCAAAAACATTTTTGTGCTTTCTGACGATGATGTGGATAAGTATGCTCCATGTCCTGTGCCTCCATTCAGTGTAATGACATGCAGTGTCAAGACCGTGCTGAATCATAAGGAAAATAGCAATGAGATCGTGGCTGCCAGTTTAATGGTGCATAATGAATATAAACTAGATGACTTGACTCCAATTCAACAGCAGCAGCAAAAAAGAAGAGGTATTGTTGAACATTATACAGCAATCAGGCAGCTGGAGGGCATTCCATTCCCACCCGGTTTCCAAACCATGTGCAACAATAAAAGCAACCAGCAACAACAAAAAGCCGGCGGAGCAAAGATAGAGATCCACAAGAATGAACGCAGTTTGCTTAGTTACATCTTGGCGCTTTTGTATAAGTTCGACCCAGACGTTGTGGTTGGGCATAATTTCCTGGGCTTCGACCTAGACGTTCTACTACATCGAATGAAAGCATGCCGAGTTGAGGGATGGTCCAAGATAGGAAGACTACGCCGGACAGTCTGGCCAAAACTACAGGCCGGTGCTGGTGGAATGGGGGACTCGACATTTAGTGAGAGACAAATCATGGCTGGTCGTATTATATGCGATACCTACCTGGTCTCCAAGGACCTCATCAAGTCTAAAAGCTACAGCCTAACCCAACTGGCCCTCGGCGAACTCAAAATTGTGCGCGAAGATTTGCCATTTGAAAGAATCCCCGAATACTTTGGATCTGCCCAACAGCTGTTCCATTTCGTCCAGCATACTGGGTTTGATGCGTTTTTGTGCTGTGCCCTTATGCACAAGATTCAGGCACTTCCTTTGACTAAACAATTGACCCATTTGGCTGGTAATCTGTGGACCAGAACCTTGACAGGTGCTAGAGCAGAAAGAAATGAGTATTTGCTGTTGCATGAGTTTTATCGAAACAAGTATATTCGTCCAGATAAACTGTTTGCCAACCAGAGGAATAACCAAAAAGATGCATCTGGAAACAATAACAATAATAAAAAGAAAGCTGCTGGTGGTGGTGGTGGTGGTGGTGTTGCTACTACTACTACAGTTGCTAGTTCTTCTTCAGCAGATGCTAGTGCAGTCATGGATTCAGCCCAGGATAATGAAATCGATGATGAAGCCATTGCCCAGATGCTGGCTAATGGCGATGGTGAGTCCAGTTCAACAGCATCTGCAAGTGGCTCTGGTCCCTCTGCAAATGCATCAGCATCATCAGGTGCCAGCAGAGGAAGACGCAAGCCAGCCTATGTCGGTGGTCTGGTCCTGGATCCCAAAAAGGGCTTTTATGACCACTACGTTCTGCTGCTCGATTTCAACTCGCTGTACCCATCAATTATCCAGGAATTCAACATATGCTTCACCACGGTTATAAGACCTGATGATCCGGAATCGATCCCAGACCCTCCCGATCCAAGCCTTCCCACAGGCATCCTTCCAAAACTCCTGAAAACGCTGGTTGATAGAAGACGCCAAGTCAAGCAGTTGCTAAAAGCCCCCAACCTAGATTCAGAGAAACAGCAGCAACTCGATATTCGCCAAAAGGCCCTGAAATTGACCGCAAACTCGATGTATGGATGCTTGGGATTCACCCACTCCAGATTCTATGCCCGTCCTTTGGCTATGCTGATTACTTCCAAGGGCCGCGAAGTCCTTCAGTCAACCAAATCTCTTGCTGAATCGGAGCATCTCGAAGTCATTTATGGTGATACTGATTCCATTATGATTCATACAAATTCCGATGACCTCAAAATGGCGTACGAAATCGGCCACGCGTTTAAAAGAAAGGCCAATGAGAGGTATCGTCTGCTCGAGCTTGATATTGATGGTGTGTTCCAGAGAATGTTGCTGTTGAAGAAAAAGAAGTATGCTGCCCTTCTAGTTAAGGGTGAAGTCAAGTCGTCCGCATCGTCAAATTACAAAGGAAAGAACAATAGCAGCAGCAGCAGTGGTGGTGGTGGTGGTGGTGGAGAGCCAAAATTGATAACCGAAATAGAAACCAAGGGTCTGGATTTGGTCCGTCGTGACTGGTGTGAGCTTTCTCATGATGTTTCCAACTATGCACTCAAGGCCATTCTATCAGGCGATGACCGTGAGGATGTCATCAACCGAATTCACAACTACCTGGGTCAGGTAGGAGAGGAAATTCGAAATGACCGAGTCCCGTTAGAAAAGTACCTGATCAACAAGGGCCTGACAAAAAATCCTGAGCAGTATCCAGATGCAAAGTCCCAACCACATGTCCAGGTTGCTTTGAGGTTGAAAAAGAAGGGTATATATTTCCGTGCCGGAGATACTGTTCCTTATATAATCACTGCACCGCCAACCGATAATAATTCTGGAGTAACAGGAAATGGCAGTGGTGGTGGCGGCGGATCGTTTGCTGAAAGAGCCTGTCACCCAGACGAGATTCGTAATTCTGAAGGAAAGCTGGTGGTGGATAAAGATTGGTATCTTAATCAGCAGGTCCTTCCACCGCTTGACAGACTGTGTGACCCCATAGAGGGAACCAATATGGCACTACTTGCCCAAAACTTAGGTCTTGATCCTGCCAAATTTAGACATTACAGCAGCAGTAGTGGAAGCCATAATGATGGCTCTTCTGGGAATGGAGATGAGCTCAAGACTTTGGATTCCCAAATCTCTGATGCCGAGAGATTCAGGTTTGCTGATCCATTACAGGTTAAATGTCGGGGATGCCAATGCGAGTATTCTGTAGATGGCATAGTAAGACTCAACATGGATGAGGAGGACAATAAGAAAAATGACGGCAGTGCCAACTCAACCAAACCACAGATCTCTTCAGGAATCCAATGTCCAAAATGCCAATCATATTCAACCAAGGGTCAATTGGCATCAATCCTGTCCCTACAGATTCGCAGTCACATTAACAAGTTCTATCAGGGCTGGACTATATGTGACGAAGCAAGCTGTGAACATGAAACCCAGAGACTCCACCCCTTGGCCCGCCGATGCACCCAACAGGGATGCACGGGTACTGTTCGGCAAAAATACACGGACAAGGCATTATACAACCAGCTGCTCTATTACAGCAGCCTCTTCCAACTGGAAAAGTCTATTCGAAGAACCAAACCTAGCAATATCGAACCGTTGCTTGTAAAGAGATTGTATGAACAGCATCAGGATGTTCACAATGCCATGTACGAAATTATAGAGCAGTATCTGCAACTCTCAGCCAGACGATACGTCAACCTCTCCAACTTGTTTCAGTTTTGCAAGATATGACGACTAAACTAACCAACTTTGTTTGAGAAACAAGTTTATTATACTTTATAGCTCGATTTTCCATACTCATCTATATATAAATATATGTAACCAAATACCACTACATTCCATACCAAATAAATGGAATTCTATGTTCTAGTTGGCAATGATTTTTGGAAAAAACCACTATATTTATCTTTATAAAACTGGGAATTCTTTCTCCCTCCCCCCCCCCAGACACACATATATATTATCAGACACATGAGCTAAATGTATGTGAGTGTTTATATCAAAAGGGGGCCAAATGGTACCAATTTACGGGATACTCTGCCACATGTGCGGTTATATTTTATCTCTGACCAGCCAAAAAGTTGGAAACCTATTCCACCATAAAGAACGACCTTGTATATGAACAACAACGGTTTTTCACATGACTTTCCCTTGTACATTGATTGTGTGGAAACAAGCTTGGAACTATGGTTGCTTTATATCAATGATAATCTAAAGCATGTGCAAACACAGACTGGAGAATTGGTTAGGCCACAAATACGCCTTTACAGTTCAATGGCAAATATTGGCCGAAAGCAAGTCATCATACATTTATAGTCACAGCATGGCGGATTCTCTGGGATTTATCAGGCTTTAGCGGCCACCAAAACCTGACATTTATGAATCAGAGTGGCTGGAATAATAGGCACCTGCTGACATGATTGCCACAGCACCTGCATACGTATGAGATCAGGCGTATTGAAATTAAGCAGAACTTCTTTAGGTGTGTAGCGGTGTTTGCTGTCCGCTCAGGGAAACGAGCTCGGACCTCTGCTGCTGCTTTCCAATGATTTATTTCGCAAAAAAACATGAAACGCGCCCGTTGCTTGTCTCAATCAAATAATGGGTCCCTATTCTTGGAAGCACTCGGCTCCATAAACACGGATAAATTGGAGAATACCAAGCATGAGCCGGCTAGCCTGATAGCAAATGGAAAAGTGCACTGGGATAGAAGAGCAGCTCTCCTCCTCCCATCATCAGTCCCTTGGAACACTGCTACTGGTAGCATAAAAGTCTATGACCGCCTGGGGGTACCAATTTGCCAATCCCATAAAACCCACAAGACAATCGATTGGCTTGACGCACGGCCAATGACCTGTTGGTTAGGATTAGGCTAATTGTAGCTGTATTCTCTTTTGTACACAAACTAAGGCTTTTCGGTTTCTATTAGGTGCGTTTTGATCACCCCGCGGACCCGCTTGTGAGCCCGCAAGCCAAAATGTGTAGATCCAGCTGCGTGTGCCAGGCGTAAATCCCATCCTCTGCGTGCGTGCAATGGAGGCACCAGACAAGATGTACCATCCTATAAGCAGCAGCATGGGCCTGGTACAGAGCAAGGCGGACTATGAAAACAGCTCTGTTTCTGGCTGATCAGCCTCCCATATCGATTTGATAGCAAGTGTGCATTGTGCGCATACACCACCATGGATCATATGGTTTGAAATCCAAATGGGTATAAAAACCCTCGTCATGCGCTCCTAACAATCTTTCCCAGCTTTTTTTGCTACTATTACTACTACAACTACTACTGCTGCTCCGTCCCTTCACTACTCCTCCACCTGTGTACTATTACCAAGTTTGCTTACTCTCTATCTCTCTCTCTTTTTATCTATTTGTATTCTTTTGTGTACAACATCGTCTCTAAACCATGTCCTCTGCTTCATTCATCGGTGCCATCGATCAAGGCACTTCGTCCTCTCGCTTTCTGATCTTTGATGACCAGGCCCAGGTTGTCTGCTCCCATCAGGTCGAGTACTCAAACAACTTTCCTAAGGCCGGATGGGTTGAGAAAGACCCCGCCGAGATCGTCGACTCTGTAGAGCAGGCCATCGCTGGCGCCGTAGACAAGTTTGTGCGCAAGGGCCACAGAATCGAACAAATCAAGTCTGTCGGTATCACCAACCAGCGCGAGACCACTATTGCCTGGGACTCTGAAACTGGCGCACCCTTGTGCCCGGCCATTATCTGGAGCGACACAAGAACCAAGGATCTTGTCCACCGTCTATGCGACGAGGCCCCAGCCAATGGAAAAGACTATCTTCACAAGATCTGTGGTTTGCCCATCACCACCTACTTCAGCGCAGTCAAGATGAAGTGGCTCATTGAGAACGTTCCTGAGGTCATGGAAGCGCAAAAGAAAGGAACCCTTCGCTTTGGCACTGTTGATACATGGCTTATCTACACATTCACTGGCGAGTATGTTACCGACGTGACCAATGCTAGCCGCACCATGCTTATGAACATCCGGGACTTCAAGTGGGATGAGACTGCCCTCGACTTCTTCCAGATCAGCCGCACATCGCTACCAGAAATCCGCTCCTCGTCTGAAATCTATGGGCACTTCCGTGACGGCCTTCTGAAGGACATCCCCATTGCTGGTGCTCTTGGTGATCAGCAAGCAGCAACCGTTGGCCAGAGCTGCTTCGAGGTTGGCCAAGCAAAAAACACCTATGGAACTGGCTGCTTTATGCTCTTCAATACTGGCGAAGAGGTTGTTTTCTCTGACAGGGGGCTTCTAACCACAGTCTGTTACCAGCTTGGCCCCAATGCTAAGCCCGCCTATGCTCTTGAGGGATCCATTGCTGTGGCCGGATCAGCCATCCAGTGGCTGCGTGATCGTATCGGGCTTATCCAATCCGCCCCTGAGATTGGACTCCTCACTGATCAGGTTGAGGATAATGGCGGCGTATACTTTGTCACTGCATTCTCTGGGCTCTTTGCCCCATACTGGCGTGATGATGCCCGTGGCTGCATAGTTGGATTGACCCAGTTCACTGAGCGTGGACACATTGCTCGTGCTTGTCTCGAATCTGTTTGTTTCCAAACCAAGGCTATTCTTGAAGCAATGCACAAGGATGGAAACCAAAACCTCAACCTCCTCAAAGTTGATGGTGGGATGACCAACTCCGACCAGTGCATGCAGATCCAAGCTGACATCCTTGGAATCAAGGTTGTCCGCCCTGCAATGACAGAAACAACAGCTCTGGGCGCTGCATTTGCTGCTGGCTTGGCTGTTGGTATATGGGAAAGTGTTGAGGCTCTTCGTAAGCTGTCTTCATCAGATGTCCAGGTATTCTGGCCAAAGACCACTCCCCACCAGCGCGAAGAGCAATTCAGTGGCTGGAATAAGGCTGTTGAGAGGAGTCTCAACTGGGCATAACTTTCTCTTCTCGTCGTTAATTTCAAAAACAACTTACCTTCTATGCTGCTTACTTGGAATCCAATAATGTCATTGATACTGCTGTGTGGCCACCACATAGTAGCAGCCCTGTTTACATTTTACCTTTATAACCAATAGTCACATATACCAGCTTATTACTATTATTTATATTGTTTATACTTCCTGGTACATTTTATATAACTTAAATTCACCAACTTTTTTATAATTTCTTGCTTTTATTTGTCCAGATAAAATATCCGATAACATACATACTTTTCAGTAATTTATCTGACTTACTTGTACCAAGAAGTATCAAGTATGAGTTCTTGTTTTCCATGAATGTTGTATGTATGGCAAGATTTCACTTGGAATCAAGCACATTGTAGGCAGAAAAAGGCCCTTGTGCTTTGTGGCCCAATCATCAGCTATTTTATATATATATATATATGCAACTTATGGGAGAGCCCATTTTGCCTAAGGTGATGTTGTGAGCTTTGACTATATGGGAGATAATTTTTGGAGGGTGAATGTTCACTAGTAAAACCAGAAATCCATTTGGCTGTGATTGTTGCCCCTATAAAATTGTTGGCCACCAAAATTTACCACTCAAAAATTATTACCCATATGGATCATAATTTTCGAAGTGTGACTTTTGGTGGCCAACGATTATAGGGGAAAACACAGCCAAATGAGTGATCACAGCCTGTTAGCAAATGGCTACCCTTCAAAAATAGCTACCCATATATATATCGATAACAATGTATAAAAACAACATACTAAATGTCGGAACAATTATAAGATCCATCTAACGATTTTTTACATAATATATATGCAAAACAAGAGATGGTAGTTTATAATTATACCTCAGAATAATTGATTATTATTCGCCCAAATCTAACAGACATAGTTATGGAAAAGAACATTATGTTGCTAGCGAAAGGGCGGTGTGTTATGACATTCTTACAGATCTCTATTCATTCAACCTCCAATATTACTACCATTCAACTCAACTCTATCTCAGCTTCCATTATTGCTACTATTGCTTTGAAGACATAAATATATACAGCAGACTCTGCTTTGGTTTTTTTTATTAATTAGCTACAGATTTACAGGAACATAGATGATATGGCACCAATTGTTGTGACAAAATATTCATGTAAATGGCAGCGACTCAATATTCCAACAGCATTGTAAACATATATATAAATGCAAAGCAAATAGTGGCTAGCTTGGAGTAGGCGGTGGCAGGTAGAAGAAATAGTATGAATAGTCAATAAGAAAGCAATAATAGCAAGGGGAATAAAGCTATCAAACCATGCCACTCATAATCTTTATAGCTTAAAGCAAAAATCTATTTGAGCTCTGTTGATTTTTTTTGGAACCCGATTTCCAAGGTATGTATGCGATGATTAATTGATCATTGAATTTTGGTCCTTTTGACAAACAACTTCTGCTGCTGCTACAGCTATAATAAACCCAACACACACACAACTGAGAAGGTCAAAAGGAAGGCTTAAGAACATGATAGTTATTCAAGCCAGCATAGAATATCCCTATAAACAGCTCGCTAATTGGCATTCTTTGTGATGCCTGCACATACAAAGGGCACGTTTTATTGGTCTCTCTATCGTGGCTACAACAACCAAAAGCAATTGTGTTGGGGCAAAGAACTAAAGTCAGTGAGAGTGGGAACGAGCGAGTAAGTAAACCACACACAGGCATCCTCCACAGTAGTCAGTAGTAAAGTGCAGTGGAAAAGTTCGCTCTGCTACAACAGCTGACCAAAGAGGTCACCCAAATTGGCTGCGAAAAAATTTTTCTTTGTTGTCATCAAATGGAATTTATGGGCGTATGTGTCCATGTATTTGTTGTGGACAGGAGTCGCTTTTGCTACATTTATTATATATCAGAGGCAAAAATAGCATCTTCCACAAAACCAAACCATTTCTTTGTTGCTTTTGTGTGTGTGTGTGTGTGTGTATGGTTTGGCCTGTTTGAAGGCAGAGTGAGAATGAGAGCGAGAAGGGGCCCATGATGAGGCTTTGGCCACAGCCAGTCAGAGTGCACACATCTCCAGCAATTGGTGAGATCAACTTTGAAGCCTTGCGATATAGTAGCATGGCGATATCCGACTCTCTCAAATTAACCAGATGAGTATGGCTTGAGCTATCCCATGGTTCAAGCTAGAGACACTAGACTGTATTATAATAGCACACACACCCTCATAGAGCAAGAGCAAATCCCTAAGCGAACCACTATTAGTGCTGTTACTACTACTACTACTACAAAGGTTGACATATTTGAGCCTATATAAAGGCTAGCAACACCAGAAAGATATGGGGACATGACGATGCTGCTACAGTGAAAAAAGGACTCTACATACATACGCACAAATGGGCGGGTGCGAGTACGTACAACCACCGCAAATACGATGTGATGGGGTCTCCCAACTATTTAGGGAACAAAATTTGTTTTGGCCCTTTATCTTGTTTTCTTTACTTTTCTTTTCCAAAGTCTTCCTCTCTATTAATTATACATATCTTCATACATAATGTCTGTCACTCTTCCTTCCGAATTGACTAACAAGATCCTTAACGGTTTCTTCGAAGACAACTCCTTTGTTTCTGGGTAAGAACTCTACCATATCAATTTGTATCCTCTTCCTCGTATATGTATGTACCTGCTGGTGGATGGCCGGTCTCCAGTGTGTTGTACTCTACTACATATACAAGAAGTCCCCATATATATATACAAATACTGTCGTAGCATATTCAAACGTGATGAACTATGTTTGGTCCGTGTTTCTGAGCGGTTTAAGACCCCGCAGCTTGAAGACACAAAATTTCTAAACCATCTGATCTCATTCCTACTTCAGTCAAATCTTTTTTTCCCCCAAGATTGTCTTGTTGTTCAAATATTTTGTTTAAACTACTACATCTGTGCTAACCTCTAAAACTCTTCTTCTCCATTCGTTTATGTGTCCTTAAAGTGTCGAGTTCTCTGACGCCGATACCACTGTTTTCAAGGCCCTTGTCCAGGCCCCCGGTAGCGATCTTCCTCACCTCGCCCGCTGGTTCAAGCACGTCGAATCTAAGGTTGGTCCTTCCAACGCTGCCGCCGCTCCCGCTGCTGCTGCTGCCGCTGCTGAAGAAGATGATGATGACGACATTGATCTCTTCGGTTCTGACGATGAAGTTGATGAGGAGGCCGAGAAGCTTAAGCAGCAGCGCCTCGAAGAGTACAGAGCCAAGAAGGCCGCTAAGGGTCCCGGTCCCGCCGCCAAGTCTATGATCATCCTTGATGTCAAGCCATGGGATGACGAGACTGACCTCAAGGCTATGGAGGAATCTGTCAGATCTATTACCATGGACGGTCTCGTCTGGGGTAAGGCCGAGCTCGTTGCCATTGGCTACGGTATCAAGAAGCTCCGCATCACCTGTGTTGTTGAGGATGCTAAGGTCTCTACTGATGACCTCGAGGCCAAGATCCTCGATTTCGAAGACTACGTTCAGTCCATGGACGTTGAGGCTTTCAACAAGCTCTAGATGATGTATTGTTGCAAAAACTAGTCTTTTTCATATATTTACTTTACTGATTTTTGAAAAATAACATTGTCAAAAATATTATTTCTTTTGTAAAAATTTATTTATTTGAAACATCTCTTTTCGTATAATGTGGATAAGTGTAGAGTATAAATGGAATGTGTTGCTGTAAAGTGTAAAGTTAAGTTAGGATGGATATATGATGATAACACACTTGCACTGTGGTACCTTGTCGTGTATAGCCTAACCCCTGCTACTACTATTGTTGGTAAGCAACCCATTGGGGACTATAGCTTCGACCAACTTGCAGAAATCTCGTCCTTTAGGTTATCTGGACAGTCGGCCTGATTCTCCGGGCATGCATTAGCAAATGCTTCAAGTTCAAGCAGATTCTTTGCAACTCTGGAGATCAGAGGGAACTGGCTCATATCCACGCCATATCTGAGGCCATTATAAACTTGGGGCAGGAGATATGCATCAGCCATAGTAACATTGTCTCCAACGCTATACTGGCCACAGCCAAACCTAACCAGATACTCCTCCAGAGTCTTGAATCCGTTGGTGATAATATCTCTGGGCGCGGTTTTTCTTTCTTCTTCAGACATCCTGTTGAGAACGCCTACATTCTGAAGTGGCTGGATATCGTTTGAGATCAAACTTACGATGGCTCTGATTTTTGACCTCTCAAGCGGACCAGCAGTACTACTACTACTACTACCATCATTATCTCTGGGCAACAGCGGGTTCTGCGGATACACTTCGTCCAGATATTCGATGATCGCAGTTGACTGAATCAGCGTGACTTTCTGATTATCCTTGCCACTAACAATTTTGAGAGAAGGAACCCTTTCTGATGGATTGACTTTCTTGTACTCTTCAGAGTGTTGTTCGCTTTTAAGCAAATTGACAATTTGGGTCTCGTAAGGAATGCCTTTCCAATTCATTACTATGCGGACTCTGAATGAGCATGAGGAGCGAAAGTATCCATAAAGGATTGGAAGGGGATTTGAGTCTGTGGTAGTAGATGCCATTCTTGGTGTTTCTGGAGTTGTCTATTATAGGTACATATATTGGCAGAAAGATTGCCAGCTCCATGGTTAATCTCAAACATTATATATATATATATATATACACACACAAAAAACATAGGTGTGGCTATGTTGTATCGGTGATACTTTACATTATTGGTAGTTACAGTTGAAATTCTGGAAAAATACAAAGAAAAGTGAGATAACATGGCGTATGTGGAATCTTCGATGCTTATATATACCATCAAGCAGCACCTTGTCCTTTAGTTTCCCACGCCTACAACCATCATAAATCACAGTGTCCCCTAAACCCAAGTCCATGTCCACAAACAATAATAACTTCAACAGCTCGTCTTCAGTGCTAAAGCCATTACAATTGTTGGGCTATTTGACTAATGTGTGTTTCTGTTGCTGTTGTTCTCTTTAGTAGTTATGATAAGCCAGCAATGATTTGCAGTGATGCCTCATAAATATTATGTCCATAAAGTCAGGTGACATGTAATCATCACATCCACATGGCTGCAAAAAGCCTTCTCAGTTACTTGCACACAGTGGTTTGAAGCATTGGTTTACTAAAGCATACAAAATAAATGTTGTGGTACATTTGGGCTATGTTTGTGCAATAGTAGAATTGCGGTGTATAGACCCCAAACCACTCATTTAATTCATTAGAAAATTCAGAAAACTATTTAAATTTATTTTTTAGTTCTAATAGGTACATATATATAAATGTCAAAAAATATTGTTTAACTAGTGTTAAATAAAATGCAATGTAGACTTTATGGGAAATATTCTTGTCTTTTTTTAAAGACACACATATACACCTAAACAAATCGGCAGAAGCAATCGAAATTGTATAGCTGTTTATGCATAGTTTGGATTACTTGAAGTTAGAGTCGCATCATTTCTACCCAACCCCGTAGTGTCTTCAGCGATAGTGCTTTGGTCGGCCTTTTCTTTGTTCCACGAATAGCTTCCAGTATCAGCCTCGGTGTTTCCATCATATCTGGAATATGTTGTAGTCGTTGCAGCTGTTATGTCCTGTTCACCATCCATCCCTTTATCGCTATCTTTAATTCTCATTGTTACAAAGAGCATCGTTGGAATTGACAAGTTAATCAGTGCCCAGTTGGTAGCCATTTGTACCATATAATTGACCTCCTTGGCTGCCAACTGCCAAGCAACAGCCGCGCCCAGGGATTGCATGCTTTTGTAAACTCCTGCATAATGGGCAGATGTTGACGGGTCCGTGGCCAGAGTGCCAAGCAACCAGTACGCCATATTTTGCCAAAGCGCATCGCAAACCCCCATGAACGCGTACAGAGCAATGGGCAAAGCCGATCTGTGGGGTTCCAAAAAGTCGATCTGGCCACCAGGATACTCCTTGTCGGCAGAATAATGTCTCTGTATACGGTATGTCAAAATCCAACATAGATTCCAAAGCACAGCGACGATCGAAAGAGAAACGATCCCGCGCTTTTTTCGTGACATTGACTTAGTATCCAGAAGGGCACCAAAACACAGAGATGCAATGATTTCGGAACACCAGTACCACATATTGTTGAAGCCACGGGTGCGGGTGGTAAACAGCTTGCCGTTGTATACAGAGAATTGGTAAGAGTAGTAAAAGTTTGATGAAAAGGATAGAGGAATAAGCGCAAAAATCAGAGGATTGGTCATTATGCGGCCCATTCCTTGGAGTTGGGATTTTATACTTGGATGCGGGTCTATTTTTATATGAGACCCATCGGCCCTAACAACCTTTCTTGGCGGTACCAATGCCCAAGACATGAATGCGCCAAGCGATTCCAGCACAACAAAGGCAATGTACGCGGCATTCGATAGCGCCCCAGTATTATGGTAGTTGATAACAAATGGAACTATTCCGCCAAGTACGCCACCGAGGTTGAATATGACCCAAAATATCGTGATAAATGCTCCTTTTTCGTCGTCTCTGGGATACGACATCATGATCATTCCCTGTGCCGCCCAAAACACTCCAGCACCAGCACCCAGCAGCGCTCCACAGGCTACTGTCAGCGATCCGTTTCCCGTAGAATTGACAAGGATATACGATCCAGAGTATAAAGCGTAGGTCAAGCCTGCTATAAACATACATGGTCGGATGCCAAATAAATTGACGATTGCTCCACCAACAAGACCGAACAAAGTAAACGTCGAATATAGGGCTGTGTTTGCATTGTTTCCGTTCTTTTGGTTAAGTTGACCGCCCCCGCCCATACCGTTCAGGGCATTGAACATTCCGGGACCAAAAAAACATACCAGGCCCAGAATGTATATCTGCACCTTAGCGCTATAGTAGCCCATTTTGTGTGCGCACGCGTGTATGTGTCTGTGCTATTAGTTGTTTAATTATTCGTATGAGCACTTTATTTTCAAAGATTTAAATATATGTGTGTTTGTTTATCTGTGGATGCACGTATGTTAGTAGAGGTCAAAAACTAAGGTATAGAATGAAGTTGCAAGATGTTATGAATAAAAACGACAAAAGTCGTTCAAAAATATACGTATATTTCAAAAGATTTACAGAAATAAGAAAAACCAAGATGTAAACTTTTATTTCTCCTTATCTCTCTCTCTCTTTCTCTTTTGTTACTTGACAACATATCAGCATTACATTAAACCTTGAGCTTTATATTTTTTTTCATATAATCACTTCTCAGTATTGGTAATATCATTACTACTATCGCTGATGATGATGCTTCTGGTAACCCAAACTCCGGAACTAAGGTCCCAAGTTACTTCAATAAAATAATCCCCTTTTGAATATAAATTAATATAAAGCAAATAGCATTTATAGATATAAAATAATTTCTTGCCAGTCTTTACATCTTGGATCGGTTGAAACTGGAATTACTGTTGAAATAACCCCAGAATTTGGAGTTTATCATCATGGCCAATAAAGCTCGAGTACATTGATAGGACCTACTGTTTGTTCTAAATGTGTGGACTATACAACAAATATGATGTTCCTGTAAAACCTCTCCGCAGGTTCTACACACACACACACACACATACCAAAGATTCAGATTGATTTGTGGTTTCAGGGTTGATGGGCAAAAGTGATAATGTATCCTTTTTAAAGACAATGACTCCTAGTTTATAGTACAGAGAATATATGTATGCTCTTTTACTACTGCCTTTTAGCATGTCCAATAGTTCGATTATTTACTGAGATTGTGTTACTGGGCGTAATGGTTATTTTATATTTTTCCCTACTAAATTGGCAATAACAACAATAACAATAACAATGATAATGTGGAGGAGTTTGATTTATGTTTATAGTAACTTGTAACCAAATTAAACATGAATCTAGTGATGATATCAACTATTACTTTGTATGAAAAAAAAATGCATTTAAAAATGTCAATATTGTTTGTATTGGCTTGTTGTATTTCTTTAACTACCAAGAATACTAGTATCATCATATACTACTTATATTACTTGTATTATTATAAAAACAAAATCATCAAATCAGAGATATAAAAAGGACGGATGGATAGATATGTGAATACGAAAATTTGAAAAATATCTATGGACTACCTTGTTTGGCAGTAGAGTTAGCAATAGAATAAGAACCAGTTGGGGTAAAAGCCCCGTCCTTTTCATTAGAGTATACAGGAGGAGCAGGAGAACTGGTATAGGTATTGACTTGGCCATCAAATCCCTTTTCCATATCATTAATGTCATCAGGACCAGTAGCAACATTTTTATAGCCAGAACCACCAGCAACAGTACTGTTGTCAGAACTTTCACCCAAAACATGCTGTCCCTCCTGCACATTGTCATCACCATCAGCAGTCTCCTTATCATAGCTACTATCCTGGATCCTTAGAACAACATAGTACATTGTTGGAAGCGAAAGGTCGATTAGAACCCAGTTAACAACAAGCTGGGCAATAAACGAAACCTTCTGAGCAGCCAGCTGCCAAGCAACAACAGCGCCAAGTGACTGCATGCCTTTGTAGAACCCAGCGTAGTGAGCGGATGTGTCAGCATCGTTGGTCAAAGCGCCCAGAAGCCAGTAGGCCATGTTTTGCCAAAGTGCATCACAGGCACCCATGTAGACATAAAGAATGATGGGGCCAACGGCTCTTCCTCCGTCCAAGAAATCGATGATACCGCCAGGATACTGCTTGGTCTTCGAGTACTGGAGCTGAACAGCCAAGGCGCCGCCCCAGCAGATGTTAAGGAGCACAGTCACAAGAATAAGAGCAATGAGACCACGCTTGCGACGAGTCATGTTCTTGTTATCCAGAATTCTGCTGAATCCAATCGACGCAACCATCTCAGCAGCCCAGTAGAAGATGTTGTTGAAGCCGCGAGTACGCGTAGTAAACAGCTCGCCATTATACACGGAGAACTCGTATGAGTAGTAGAAATTGGATGATAAGCTGAGTGGAATAAGTGCAGCAGTAAGCGGGTACCTGAATGTCTTGAGAATACCAACAACCTGGTTACGAATATTGACTTCTTCGGGGTTGGTCTTGATCTGAACAAGAGTGCCATCGGTCTTTCTAACCTTGCTGGGAGGTGCCAGGGCCCAGGCCAAGCACGAACCAACACACTCGAGAGCAATGAAACCAGCATACGCGCCATTCGAGAGTGAAGTGTCGTTGTTGAAGTTGATGGCAAATGGAAGGATGCCGCCAATCACACCGCCAAAGTTGAAAATGATCCAAAAGATAGTAATGAATAGGCCTTTTTCTTGTTCGCGTGGATAGGACATCATGATCATACCCTGCGCAGCCCAGAAGATACCACATGCCAGGCCAAGCAGAGCACCGGCAGCAATTGTGAATCCGCCTTTCCCGGTATTGTTGAGGTAGATGTAGGAGCCAGAGTATAGAGCATAGAATAGGCCAGTCACGAACATGCACAAGCGAACACCAAACATGTTGACAAACATCCCGCCAGTAAGTCCAAACACAGTGAAGCAGGCGTATAGAGCAGTGTTGGCATTGTTGCCGATGGTCTGGTCCTTCTGGCCGCCGCCTCCCATCCCGTTGAGTGCATTGAACATTCCCGGACAGAAGAAGCACACAAAGCCAAGAATGACTATTTGTGTCCTCGAGCTGTAATACGAAAACATCTTCAAAGAAGTCGGATCACGACGAGTAGTATATCAGTAAAAGAGATGTGATGATTGTGGAACGACAACTTGGATATCGTGGGAATAATTATTGTGTTTTGTAAAACTCTTTTCAGTATTATTAGATAAGGAAAAGTACAGGATAACTTTTTTTTGGACAATTGCAGTGATTTTATGTATGAATCGGGTTGATAACAAATCCGATGATTTGGAAGGGAGCAATATAAAAGTACCAATACAAAGATATATATGAATATTCAAGATAGATAATCTAGGAGTTGGTTAAAGTAAAATCCAGAATAGAAACAAAGACAAGGAAAGACAGAGTGTGGTGTCTGTGTGTTACGAAGGGAGGGGGGAAATTGTGAGATGTGGATGAGGAGCAGAGAAGGCGGTGGTGTGGGTCAGCCAGGAAAAGCCTGGGTTTATATTAGACCCATGATGTGCTTCGGCATTTTAACGTTACGGCTATTGGAATACGCTTTTTCTGCAAGGCCGGGAATGTATGGCTCTCTGTGGCCATGTTGCTATCTCTTCCTCTTAACTTTTGTTGTTATTGCTGCCTGCCGGCTAGACACAAACACACAGAGAACAGCGACAGATGGGGCGGGAGCGAACGGACGCAGGTTATTTGTGTTGCATTGCATACTGTGCGTTGTGCAATGTCTAAACATTTATTGTATGTTTAAATGCTCTGACACAGTAAACCATTGTCTCAAGATTTCCCCCCATAGTTTGCAGTAGCTGGCCACTGACATTATTTCAAAGATCTTTTTGCTGTTACGCACATTGGCAATGCATCCACGTACCCCCGGGATGTAAGTGAACAGCTTGCGTCTTGCACCAAGCAATCCCTTTACGAGCGAAGTTAGGATGAATGCTCAGCAGCCGCACTCTTGCTACCACAGATACATCGGCTAGGACTTGTTCCGTAAACAGCATGGGAGTTCAGGCTGTCATTGGATGGCCAATGCCCAAAGCAGCGAACGTGCCATGCCTGTTTGAATCGAGCCATCTTGACAGCCCAATCAACCTACTTGCCAAAGTCCATGCCTTTGTCTCCTCGATCCAGCAGCCGCCTATCCCTGGCCATAACTTTAGATATACCCATCAGCCAAATCCAATGATAGTAGCAAGAACTTATTCCATAAGCATTACTAATAGCTTTTTTGGCCCGGCAATTTCTTCACTCCTACGCCCAACCATCCGCTGCTTCGATCCTTCGCAAACAAACAGAAAGTTCGGCTCTGTATTGCAACTCTATATATCCCCTCCTTTTCTTGTTCTTGGCCGTACACTCGGGATACTCCATAGGCTACTCTCTTTTAATCGTCCCTCCCTCGCTTACGACCATCATAGGGGGTTATCTACGCCCACACGCCTGCTCCTATAACAATCCGCATAACCGCCTCAAGCCGATATTTCCTGCCCCTATTGGGTAAAAGCATCATTCTTTATAGACCATTCAGGTTTCCTTTCACATAAAGTGTCTTTTCGCTGGATGTTGATCTTGGGGCTGGCAAATCCATTTAACAATCGCACTTGCCATTAATCCCCCTCAACAATCACCACTGGTGCTGCATACTTTTGGAAAATGCATAGGCCAATCACGTTCATTTTACAGGCCCAACGCGGTCACTTTCTCGGGTATAGAATTTCTTCAATCACAGCATCATGCACATTTTGAGTGTATAATATTCGATGCCAAATAAAATACCAATGAGGCAAGTACTGGGAGAATTCCGATTTTGCCATTTCTGTGTTACAGTGTCTCTAACAACGGATCTACGATTTTCATATTGAATACTAATATGACGACTTGCCAAGCATGGCTGAAAAATAGCACATTCACGACTCACAAGTTTACCAGCATTTCTTTTCGTTGCCATTGTGATGTAAGGAATATTTCTCCCTTTTTGATATGTTAGAAGCGCGAGTCCACAAGTCGAATAGAGATGCTACGCACACACCCATTGTCATGAGCAGCATGTGGCTGTGTTCGGAGGATCCTGATAACAATACTCTAAGCGCAGTGTGCCTTTTTCCTATTTGGTTTATAACTTGTACGTGGTAGGCAGTAGATCTAGTATCTGTCATTTGCCTTAGTACCATGCGTTGGAACAAACGTCATGCGGTTCTAGTGAGAGAGATAAAGCCTTATCAAGAGCTCTCTGTGTAACTGTCACATGGAGTTGCAACCGTATGGCGGGTTTGTACTTGTGACCAAGTAAAATGCAGCACCACATGGAGTCCACAACACAAACACACACATATATATATATATATATATATACAAAAGTTTAGAAATACAGGACTTATCGCATATCTATCCACACAGTGTTTGATATGTACGAAGCAACATATGCTGTAGTGCATCCAGAACGCCTTTAAAAAGAGCCAGAGATACTTGTCTCGATCCTCTTTGAGCACTCAGTCCGAGATGCCGAAAACCCATGATCTATAAATATTTATGGTTCAAATCAACAATAATTATTGCACCGAAATGTGGCTAAAAACAAATAAACAACTTTGTCGTACTCGACAACCTATAAAAGGGACTTTATTTGGGTAATAAAGCTGGAGACTTTCTAAAAAAGAATAGCAACAAGTATTACTCATAATGGTACATTCTAGACACCTTTATAAAATAAGGCACACTCTATGGACTAATGTTAGCCGTCCATTATATAATAGTAGGTAAAGACCAATTGTACGTTATCATGACATATGTTATACTACATGCTATATGTCCTGATCAGGTACAATGATCATTAATATTTATTTAATATTGTGCTAAAATTTGAAAGCCATCAATAATACAGTTCATTATGTATGGTATGAATAAATTATTGATAAATAATATGGGGTCGAGGTATTTAATAGATTTAGATGGCAAAATAGTACTGCGGGTGTTGGGTGAAATGACAGGATCCGAGTTAAAACAGCAATAATCTTTTAATATATTCAAACCATTTGGTCATACTTCACAAGGCCTTAAGACAAAATGGCTGACGATTCTGCCAAAATACGAGGGCCCATTTCTGCCTACAATATGCTTGATCCCAAGTGAAGTCTTGTCATTTTATGAAATGCTTTATATTATAAATCGTTTCGTGATACAACAACTAACTACCTTTTGTTTACAAAAAAATTATTAATGATCTGCATCTGATCTGATTTGTGTGGAATCGCCGTGTTTAAAAATTATGGTAAACAGATCATACTGTAAAATTCTAACCAAACCATTTCTAGTTTCAGCCTTGAGATGGTCCTGCTTTTAACTCAGTGACACAACAGCTTATGTAACAGCAAAGATGTTGAAAGCTTTAGAATTAAGTCTTTGATGCAGTTATAGGGTAAGATGCTTTAGTGACCAATAAACCCATCTGAATAAATTAGGTCAGATTTTTTTCTGTATATGGCCACTTTTCATTTTTTGGCAGACCAAATTAGTATGGGTGTGGTCCCTATAGAATTTACCCATAATTTTTAA